>PVIH01010926.1:0-15043 GCA_004025045.1 Sigmodon hispidus
ACCAAAGGTATTAGCTCAACTATGTTCATAGCAGCATTATTTGTAATAGTAAGAACCTGGAAACAACCTAGATGTCCCTCAACTGAAGAATGTATTCACAAACTATGGTACATCTACACAATGGAATACTACTCAGCAGTAAGAAAAAATGATATCCTAAAATTTACAGGCAAATGGATGGATTTGGAGAATATCCTCCTGAGCGAGGTATTACAAACTCAGAAAGATAAGCAGAGGATGTACTCATTCATTAGTAGTCTCTAAACAAACAAATAAGAAAAATATCCAAGCATGCCCAAGGTGCACACCACAACCACTGAACAGCTTAGGATCAGAAACACCCTGGACTGACCCTTTGGATCCCACTCCAACTATAAGAACACCTGACTCACTCTTGAGGGAGGGGGGACAAAACTGGATTTGGCCAGGAGTGGAGACTGATCTAAGCATTATTGGGTCAGTGGGAACATAGGACTGTCTGCTCCCTGCCCAGGGAGGGGATGGGGATTTGTGGAGAAGAAAGAATGACCTGATGTGGCGGAAGGGGGAAGGGACCTTGAATAAGGATATACAGGGATGAAAAAAAAAATTCAGAGGGAAAGCTGAACACAAAGTAAACATATGTGAAAAAAAAGAAAAAAAGAAAAAGAAAAATTTCTGGTTTAGAATCTTTGCCTCTGCATACTCAGTGCTCTCTCAAATCTTTATTGAACTAACTAATATCAAGGGATCTCAGAGCTGGTTCCATATCGCTTGTTCTTTGCAGAGTATATCAGAAATGCCCAGTGATGATTCAGAACCATAGACATGCCTTCGAGAAACTATGGCTTAATTTTAGTTCGAAGTCAGAAGAAATTTAAATATTTTAGGTTCTAAAAGTGTCACATATCAATGGGCATTCCTTTCACTTCAAGAAACTATGGCTTAATTTTAGTTCGAAGTCAGAAGAAATTTAAATATTTTAGGTTCTAAAAATGTCACATATCAATGGGCATTCCTTTTGCTTCAATTAAGAGGTACTGAGAGACAAATTAGGTTTAAAACTGCCATAGCCAAAGGAGTGTGTTTTTCAGCAAATAAGTAATATTTATTTTTTTACAAGAAAAGAAAAACAATTTTAAAGAAACAAGAAAAGAAAGCAAGTAATAAAAAAGAAAGTAAGAAAGAGAAAGAAAGGAAATGGGTTCTACTCTAGAATACTACAATAATCTAGAGATTCTATTTTTTTACTTGCCAAATCTGTTTTGTATAAGAATATTTTGTCATTTGATTCCATGCTGCAGGTCTAAGTGGAACAGCTTTGTGTCAAGAAGTAGGTTAGAGAGGAGAAAAGACTATAGAGACCCTTGTAATAATTTTCCCTCTACCAAATGCATATGCGCACAGAAGCACCTCATCATTAGATTGGCATCATGCTGAATGCCTATGGCAGTGCACAGCATAAGCTCTAGAGACAAACTGCCTGGCTTCCCATCCAAGATCTCATGCTTAAGGTTAGCAAATTCAGCCAAGCCATTCCATCTCACCTGTAAAAAATCTACATCAGAGATGATCATTAGAGTTAATAAGATTGGAGAAGCAAACACATGCTAAGTACTTAAATAACATGCACTATAAGTTTCTCTAAAGTTTAATGTCAACTTGACAAGCTAAAGTCATCTGAGATGAAGGAACATCAAGTAATAAAATATCTAGATAAGATGGGGCTGGAACCATCAATTTTAGTGATTGATGGGATAGAGCCTAGCCTATGGCTGGTGATGCCATTTCTGTGCTGGTGGTCTAGGGTTTTATATAAAAGCAGACTAAGAAAACTCTAATGAAGAAGCTAGTATAGTTGCTTGTTCTTCATCAGCTCCTGCCTACAGGTTCCTGCCCTGCTTGAGTTCTTGTCCTAACCCCCTCCAATGTTGAACAACGATTAAAAGTGTAAGCCAAATAAACATGTTCATCCTCAATTTGTTTTGAGGCACAGTGTTTCATCACAGTAAAAGTAACCCTAAGTAGGACAGCTTGAATAATACATTTTTTGAGTTTTTAAAAATTTATTTAAAAGGTTTTTTTTTTTCATTTTTACATACAAACCACAGTTCTATCTCCCTCCCTTTCTCCTACTCACACCCCATTTTCCTCCCACCCCCATCCATCCACTCTTTATAAAGGATAAAGCCTTCAAAGGGAGTTAACAAAGTCTGGCATATCAAGTTGAGGAACGACAAAGCCCCTCCTCCCTGTAACAAGACTGAGTAAGGTATCCCTCCATAGAGAATGGACTCCAAAAAGCCAGTTCATGCACTAGGGATAAATCCTGGTCCCACTGCCAGGGTCTTCAAAAACTACCAAAGCCTCACAATTATCACCCACATTCATAGGGCCAAGGAGTCAAAGATATACAACTGAAAAAAAGAAAGCATCTTCAACAAATGGTGCTGGAACAACTGGATGGTGGCATCTAGAAGAATACAAATAGATTCATATCTATGGCACAGCACAAAACTCAAGTCCTATTGGATCAAAGACCTCAACATAAATCCAGTTATACTGAACCTGATAAAAATGAAATTGGGAAGTAACCTTGAATGCCGTGACACAGAAGAGCATTTCCTAAACCTATAATACCGTTATTAGAGACACTGAAACCCACAGTTATTAAATAGGATCTCCTGAACCTGAGAAGCTTCTATAAGGCAAAGGACATGGTCAATAAGACAAAATAGCAGCCTACAGAAAGAGAAAAGATCTTTACCAACTCTGCATGTGACAGAGGGTTAATCTCCAAAATATATAAAGGTTTCGAGGGTTTTCCAAATATCAATAAGGGAAAAAGTTCTTTCTATCCAGACAGTATGTGTAACAGTGTTGAAAAGCAAGGATACCATATTTAGGACACAGAAATACTGAATGTTCTTCAAGAGACAGGTTTTTATTGGAACACAAGTAGAAAACAGAAGAGTTACAAAAAAAAGTTAAGCCCTCACAATGAAGGATTTGTACCAGGGAGCTTGGACTGGGCTCTGAAGAGGGAACAAGAGAGAGTTCATCACAACTGAAGCACCAGCACTTCACAGCCATCATTTTCTATAGATTAATCACAAAGTACCCAAAAGGCAGTGGCTTGAAATAACATGAACCAATTGTCTCTGTTTTCATGGGTCAAAAATGCAGTATTTTGTCATTAGATACTCTGCCCTGGCTCTTGAAACTCTGAAATTGTTAGATTCATTTTCACTTGAAGCTCCATGTAGGAAAAAGTTATCTATTTCCTATTGCCATACAGTTGTTGACAAGATTAATTCTCATGAAATGTCACTATATGGCTTCTTTATTGGTTGCTGGTGGAAACTATTCTCTGTGAATACTGGCTGTTCTGAGGTTCCAGCAAGATGTACTCTTAGATGCACAAAACACTTCAAAAATGCATTACTTCAGCAAGGACAGCCACAGATTTTTTATTGCCCCAGATCTCTTTTTTCAGAAAGTGTTGAGCACCTTACAGGGGCTTCCTCTTAGTATGAGGTCCATAAAGGATGAGAATTGAATAATTTGGAATTTTTTTGTCATAATCAAATCTTATTTATTATTTTATTTCTTATTTATAAAATAAAGTCTTTTTTATCCATGTATTCCCTTGCTCCAATTCCATTCCCCCTCCCAACCTGTCTGGATCAGCCTTCAGCCTCCCTCCTCCCCATCCCCCATCTGAAAAGATTTTTCACCATTATGTCCTGATCAATGGGTTACCACTCTATCCTTTTTGTTGGTTTGGTCTACAAACACTTTTAAGAAATGTACAGACATGTAATCCGGGTAAAGGATGCTCTACAGTCAACTCAGAATTCTGTAAACAACACAGAATTATACTTTCATAGACTAATGAGAAATCTTTAATCTAAAAAATATATTTTTTCCAAAACTAATATAATGGGTGCTAAAATATTTATTCTACTTTAATTTGTATCAGTGTGTATCACTGTTTTGCCTTTGTGTATGTATGTGTACTACATACATAACTAGTACATACAAAAGCCTGAAGAACATGTTAAATCCCTGAAAACTGGCGTTATGGAGGTCATGGGCTGCCATGTGGGTACTAGGAACTAAACTCAGGTTCTCTTGAAGAACAGCAAGTCTTAACTACTGATCCATCTTTTAAGTCCTCTAAAATTTATTTTTATTCTATCTTTTTCAATATATTTTCTTCTAGTAAAGTAGAATATGTGATAGACTAGCTTACCCTTTAAACGAGATCTACTTTTCCAAGAAGTTATTAGCTAGAAACATCCTAGATATTTACTACTGTTAACAGAAGTTACTTAGACTTTGCTTCAGGTTTTGATTTTATTGGAAATATTTTGTACTTTAAAGAAAATTGAAAATAACTCTCCTCAAACACAAATTAATCTTAAAGTTAAAAAGTTTCTTCATAATTAGTGGGTTGAAGAGCTTTAAATTATATCTTTAATATTTGTCTTTTTATGTACAAACTTATAGAAGAATGTCCCTGATGACTGGATGGAAGAAAAATCAGTGAAGATGTTTAATGTTTGAATATGTTGAATATAAGTTGAAGCAAATTGAAAGTAGTTTGACTTCTCAGCAGCATGCATTCCTGGGCAGGTAGAAGCTTAGAGCAGGTTTCTATTTTCCTGGTAGCAATAAAAATGTTGTCAAGACAATTTCCCCCAAAGGTAATGAAGCAAGATGAACAACTGACTTCTGTGAGCCTATGTGCTGTCACTCTTGTTTTTCTTGAAGGGCTCTATGATGGAGGAGTAATTAAATGTTCCAGAAGAACACAAAGAAACAGAATAGGCTTGTGAAGTGAAAGTAACTAGTGAGCATGGCAGGTGATTGAGTATGGTGAAGGAACACTGCAGTTTTCTTGTAGCATTCCTGAAGGAAAGGTTTCTAAGAGGGAGCACCAAGGAAACTAAGGGAGAGAAATGAGGTGACAGTCATTTGTGGATGACTCCTAGAAAAAGGGAAGAAATAGAGTTACACCTGGGTTCTGTGTTTGACCAGTAACAGCTGGGCTTGCTCCTCTCCAGCCATTATGCTGTGAGGCCATCTTCTTTTTTGCACATTTTGCACATTATACACATATGCATTCCTCTCTTTTTTCTGGTTTGTTTTGATTACTTAAACTTTATTTCAGAAAATATGGATTATGTGGAAAATCCATAGAACAATCATACCTTTAAAATATGAATATAATTGTAGCTTTCTCACATGGCTGGATGGAAGGACTCAGGTACTGGACAGATAAATACTACTAAATTTCTACTCAATGACTTTCCTCATTCTTCTAGCAGAGCAAGGCAGACATCACCCAAACCTAGTATACTGTGAAAAAACTACATGAAAAACATGGTTCAAATATATAGTGATAGAAATATAATGCATATTCAAATCCCTGTGTATGTCATAGATCATTTCCATATACTTAACATATATTAATAGTGTCATTATGCCATATTAGTTAAAAATGTGCATATCAATGCCTAAACTATAAAATGAAAATGATTTTATGTTTATTTATTATAAAACTGAACAACAGAATGTGCCTTACATAGTATTATCTTTCAATAACTGTTTACTTCCTTTATATTTATTTTATCTGAGGAACATTAGTTGTAACCCAACTGGATAGTTTTGTAAATTTTTCCCACTCATCAGCTGTAGAATCTTCCAGATAAGCCCTGGCTCATACCCTGCTGTTTGGTATTCACACAGTTGCTATAAACCAAGAGCATTCGGGAGAAAACGTTAATATCAGAATTATACCCTCAGGCAGAGATGTGAGGGCAGATAAACAGAGTAAGCTTATCTGATCTTTCTATTTTAAAGACTATTAAAATAATGAATAAAAACTGCAAGATTGTAAAATAATTTAGTTTAATTTAACCAAAACCTCACAAGTTAATGCCAAAGTTAATCAATAAAAAATCATTTATTGGAAGATATTTTCAATATTTTAGAAAATGGTGTTTATACCTAGTTTTTGGTCAATTTCAAGGGCAGGTTATAAAGATGGGTACATAGAGCAGGATGTGGATCTATGAGTGGCATTGCTCAGGGACATGTTAAGAAAGTTCCTTAGACTCAAAGTGAAAAAAAAAAGAAAGAAAGAAAGAAAGAAAGGTGGCATATACAGTTAAAGACATACTAAAGCCAACTTTGAATTCCTGCATCTGTTTCCTGGTTTTTGTTCTGAGGGATCCTGTAGTCATCTGTAGCCCATCTGCAAAGCAGAATTCCAGACCTTTTGCCATGTTAAAAGAGGGCTCATATTTCTTCCACATTTAGAAAATATAGGGCGCATCTTCACCTGTGGCAGGAACCCATTGAGAACTTCTCTATCTAGAAAGAAGGGAGTTGAATCAGAATGCATCCTTATATCTCCTTGCCTTTGACTCTTTTTCACTGTAATCAGGCCTTGGCAACCAAGAGAAGACCAGTCTTACAAAAGTTACCTAAGCCATAACAACATTAAAATGAGTCAAGGAATGTAATTCTATCACTCATGGTTGGTTCGCTTGTTTGTTTTTAATTTTATAGAGTGATAGAAGAGAGTTGAACATGCAAGATGGAGAGTAACTTGGGAGATTTGCACAGCAGAAATTGTTAGTAGCTGCAATACTGGAATGGTGGTCACTGAAAATGCATGTAGCAGAATTATTCAAAGATCACTTAAAACCAGAATATCTTTGGCTTCCTTTTCTAAGGGCTCGAATTCAGTGAAAGAACAATAGATGAAATAACAGAGATGCTCCAGCAGCTGGTATCCTGACAGTCTTGCAAGCTATAAACTTCTGTAAGTAAAGAGATATTGTCTTAGTTAGGGTTTCTATTGTTGTGAAGAGACACCATGAGCATGGTAACTCTTATAAAGATAAAAAAGTTTAATAGGGTGGTTTACAGTTTTAGAGGTTCAGTCCCTTAGCAACCTGATGAGCTTTCATGGCTTGAAGGCAGACATGGTGCTAGAGAAGGAGCTGGTAGTGGAGAAGAAAGTAAATCTCAGGCAACAGCAGGTGGTCTGAGACATTGAGCATGCCTTGGGCATATATGAGACATCAAAGCGCAGCTCTACAGCAACACATTTCCCTCAAATAAAGCCATACTACTCCAACAAAGCCACATCTCCTAATAGTACCACTCTCCATTAGTTTATGAGGGCCGATCGTATTCAAACTAACACAGATTGGAAAGAGGTTATCTAAAGTATTTTCAACAAAAATGTCTGAAATTTACTTTTCAGTATAGCTTGTTTTCACTGAACAACGTGTCAAAAATCTTTCATTTCCAGGAGGCACTGCCAATTCTAAGAGTCTAAGAAATCTTACTTATATAATAAACTTGATATTGTAAATCTAAAACATATATATATATATATATACATGACTACTGCTATCCCCTTAATTTTCTAATTTTTTGATTAGATTTCCACAGATACTGTCTATTAATGCTTTATAGAGTTTCCTGCTTTGACGTTGGCAATGCTTAAGATCTAGGATACAGAGTAAGGGTTGGGTGGATCCTGTCATTGGTAGAATTCATGAATTACCTATATTTACCCCAAACACCTCCTTCATTACCCTTTCTGCTTACAGTACAGCTCTCAAACCTACAGAGGCAGTGAAGAAGTTAGTGTTTATGGCCTACCACACTTTCCTGAAATATGAATTCACCCATAGTGCAATTATTTTTCTCTCATGCAAATGTCTGTGGCCTGCAACTTGGTGAGGAAAAAAAACTACCCATACAAAGTTTTCTTTTGCATGACATTTAATTTCTTAACTATACATGCATATCATTTCACAATGAATATGGCATCCATTATTTATAATATACTTATTCTAAGTCCACGAAGCAATTTGTCTGATCAGTGTTTATTAAATAAAAGAAATTCACATATTTCCTCATGGAGAAAAACAAATGAGTGTTTGAAAGCTCAGGGTATTACCAGCTGATAGCACTCTGATATGAAGTCCTGTCAAGATAATAGAGTGCAGTGAACAGCCCTGTAAAATGTGGCATTTCAGTGTTAGAAGCAAATAACATGGGACTGAATTCTCTTGAATATATAAGTCCATATATACTTGGGAAGCAATATATAAACAAGACTTTGAAGTTTTATCAGTTTATCTGAGCAGAGAGGTATAAATGACTTTTATAAAAGACTTGGGAGACGAAACTTTAAAAGAAATGTTGCAATGAGGCTTAGCAAGTTGACCATTCTTAACTAGGTTAATATAAGAAGAGTATTATATTACTTCAGAAGAATAATCAAGGTATAGCTGAGGTATTTACTTCCAAGCATTAAAAGTTGACTCACATGATAGTAGAGAAAGGGAGAGGAAATGATTTAACTTTGATAGTCAGGGGAAGTCACAAGTGTAGAGACATCTGTCTGTCTGTTACCTTCAAGACAATGTGAAGAACCCATAATTATACACTTAAATTTATTGAACGCTCTTTATTCATTTAAATATCACTTAAGTTGTGTTACTTTTGATCCTACTCTATGTAACTGACCCACTTTCAGACTTGTTTTCTTGACTTAACATTAAAAAAGTCATTTTAAATCTATTTGAAAACAACTATATCAAATATAATATTTACAACTATTTATATGTGTGTACATTTTGCTTATATTTTAAAAGATAAATTACTTAAGTAAACGGATTGGGCACATTAGCTAAGTAATCAGCTAATTGGATGGGAGGTGGGCTCAATTTTACTTCTAATATTTAAATAACCATTGTCAAAATGTATTGTCCTCCAGTTGCTAAGATCCTGAACAATGAAATTCCCTTATGCTTCACCATGCCTGCCACCATTAACATTAGAACAAGGTGCTTTTATCACTTGATCTTATAACCAAAATATTACATGTCAAACCAAAGAAGACTTCTTGGAAATGATTGTGTCCTGGAAGATTAGACATTTTTAACCTCTGTGGGGGCCTATACTCACATGTGCATACCCATACACAGGCATACATAGTTAAAAGTAATTTTAAAATCAATAAAAATGAAATGAAAATAAAAATAAAATAGATGTGAGAGTATGGAGCAATGACTCAGTGGGTAAAATGCCAACTTCACAAATGTGAAGACTTCTGTAAAATGCTGGACAGGGTGACATATGTCACTGTAGTACTGTTGGAAACAGACAGGAGGATCCTTGGCGCTCTTTGGCTAGCTCATCCAAAAGAGGGGCTAAGATCTAACTTCAATAAGAGAGGCTGTCTCACAAGATAAGGTGAAGAATGATCAATGAAGATACTTAATGTCTATACACACACACACACACACACACACACACACACACACACCCTTAAGTTGATCAGAAACAAGGACATAATGATTACAGTTGAGAAATCATTTGAGACACCTTACATATATTCGAACTGAGTATTGGAACAGTTAATACTAGGATTGTTTTGCTTTATCATCTCTACAAAATCAATTTCTTTAAAAATTTAAAACCAAATTAATAATTTCTATTTAACTTTATCTTGATGATCAATATTTCCTTTCAACAGTATATAAGATGGTAAAAACAAAAATTACTAATACATGTGGCTTAAAATCTGCTTATGTTTATTGATTGATTTATATGAGCTTTTCTTTCTTATTTCTTTTACTCAGATCTAAATGTTGTACAGCATGTTAGTTTTTCTTTTTGAGAGTACATTTGCCAGAAGCTTGCTTCCATTAATAACCTTCCTGAGTTATGTACTCACCAAAATGCTTTTCAGGATTAATGTACATCTTCAGAGAACAATTCCTTTTCTTCTACCTTCTCTCTTAGGAGGACACAGACTAGGTCCAAATGATGTGTTTTATTGTCCTTCAACTAAAGCCAGGTTTCTGTCTTAAATGTGTTTTCTACAATATGTCATTCATGGTTATAAATATCTACTGATATTTGCTTTCTTTTCTTATAAATACATAGTGCTGATTGTTTCCAGTCTCTTCCTTATTTGCTTATAGAGTAAAATGGGCTTTTTCAACTACAGATTCCTATTAAAGACAAAATATAAACACGATTCTGAAAGAAAATTTTATTTTCTTGCAATAAACATACAATGCAGCATGTAAACAGATGAATTTTACAGACTATCAATTTAGAAGTTTTAAATTGAACTTGAAAACTAAGTTTCAGAGTTGGCACTGAAGGAGCTTTTTAACAATAGCTCTGACAAGCAACCATTTGGATTATGATTTCTTTGCATGTGTAAAATTCTCAAAAGTGATTTTTATAAAACCCTTAAATACATGTGTTCAAGTTATTTTATATACATAATGAAATTTATTCCACTAACTCAAATGTTTCAATAACAGGTTACTGTGTTGTGCAAAAGTATTTAGGGAATAGGTACTGGGCAAAAGGAAGTAACTGAGACTGAAATTCAGCTACAGGGTCCATTTATACTGCAGAATGCAGAATGATGGCATCCAAGTCTTTGGAGTATACTCCTGTATCAGGCAAAAAACCAGGCACAGTCTTGATATTAAAAAAGCATGTATTTCTTTGAAAAAATTAATTTCCTAAAATAAATATACAGATATACATGGAAGGCTATTATTTTTCTAGAAAATGGCCTCATTGACCAGCAGCAGATATTTCTGAAGAATAGCGCATTCAAAGGTCATTTTGATATCATCACATATCCTCGGAGTGTCTCTGAGCAAGGCCTTTGGTCAGTTTTCCCTAAGGCTAAGAGAGTTCCTGCAAAACCAACCCCTCTTCTCTATTTAACCTACAAAATCAATTTAGCTGGATGTTGGCATTATGTATATGATGTGATTTTATATCCCAACTTGATGGCTCTCACTTGGTTCATTCATCTTAGTATGTAACTTTGTTTTTACTAATATTCAAGTAAAATTTTAATATCAGAAAATTTTATGAAGTATTCCTTTTGTATGTTTTGTGAAATATGATAAATTTTAAATTCAATACTGTCATAAGCAAAATCTCTGAAAAGAACAAGTCTTCTATTCAAAGTGGTATATATACTCTAATTTTTTAAAAAAATTAATTTTATATAAACTATATTTTTGATATCTGTTGATTCATTATGCATACACTTATTGTCTATGCAACAGAGTTTAGACACTCTTCCTTATTGATATACATTTGAATAACAGAAAATCTCAAACTATATGCTTTTATTTTGGAAACGATTGACAATGATCAAAAGTATTAGAGATATGGTACATAAGATGATGATAAAGTCTGTGGAAGAAAATATAGTAGAAAAGTGCGACGTGGGTAATGGTGATATGATTTTAAACAGAACATAAAGCAAAGTGTTACTGGAAATTAAATTTAAGTATAAAGCAAAAGTAAGTGAGAATATGTGCCATGTAGAAGCCTGGGAGATAAACATTCTAAAATAATATCAAATGGGACTTTGGAGTGTTAAAAGAAAATCCAGAGTTGTTCTCCATGGCATGGTAAGACTAACAGGTATTAAACTAAAAACCTCTGAGGGGCAGACAGCCATATCTTAAGATTCTTTTCTTAAGGTCACAGTAAAAGAACTGCTTATTCTTATATAACCTGACAATATGACTCCTCCAAGGTATAGTAAAGCAGAAAGATTTTACTATAGATATGAGGGAGAGTATATCCAGAGGCATATGGAAAAGGTCAAAGAAAGGAGAGGAAGTAGTAGACTGCACATGGGCACCAGACTGAACTTGGCCATGAAAGAATGAACTATGAGGGATTGCAAGAGAGAAATAGAAAAAGAGGCTTAAGGACCAAGAGAAGAAGCATAGCCCAAAAAGCCCAAATAGCCCCAATAGCCCCAATAGCCCCAATAGCCCAAATAGCCCAAATAGCAGAGTTATAATGGGAAATGAGTAGCTGAATGGAAGGACGACCATAACCTGGAGAAGTTCAGGATAGGGGTGAGCCAAGATGTCAGCATGGGCTTTAAGATCTGTAACAGATACTTTACATACTGAGGAACGACAGAGTGGGAAACTAGAGACCAGTGTGCACCTTGACATCCTATTTATTTATTTATTTATTTATTTATTTATTTATTTATTTTTGATTTGGAAAATGTTTATTTTTAGATGAAAAGTTCCAAGATACTGTCATTCAGTCTGAGATGTGCAATG
The DNA here is from genome assembly GCA_004025045.1 of Sigmodon hispidus. Taxonomy (NCBI): domain Eukaryota; kingdom Metazoa; phylum Chordata; class Mammalia; order Rodentia; family Cricetidae; genus Sigmodon; species Sigmodon hispidus. Next base: position 12,147 of record PVIH01010926.1, read on the forward strand.
TTTCAGACTTTCGAAAGTGCTGACCTACCCTACATAAGCTGGTCAAGCTCTTAATTACATTCCTGTAAAATAAAGAATAGAACTAACAATGTTCCCTTCAGCTCCCTGACTTACATTATAGATACAGACTTCACATGGCAAATCCCCTGCATGGCAATGAAGTCTCAAGGAAGTGTTCACACTTAGTTCCCATCTTTGAAGTCGTCCACCAGAACACATCAGCTTTTCACTCATGGTTGCCAGATATCTGAATACAATGGCAAGAGTGGAACCGCTCTGGTAGCTCAGCTTTCTTGAAAGAGGAAGCTGCTAAAATATAAAAGGAAATTCTTCATTCAGATTTGGGATGAGCTCTGGAGTAAGCCTCCTGAGAATGCCATTCACCATTGGCGTTGCCCTCTATGAATTTAATGGCTCCCATAATGTCTGCTGATGTCCTTTGTTCTCCTTCTGTTCCCCCTACATGATCAGATGTAAATACACAGATGTAATTCTGTAATTAAATTTATTTTTTTTAATCTAACCTTGCTTTCTTTTTTTTTATTTTATTTATTTATTTATTTATTTGTTTATTTATTTATTTTGGCACCTTGACATCCTAATGGGCACCACAGAAGCCATTTGTCCCTTCTGCCAGTGATAAGGAAAAGACTCCTTTGGTAGAGGGGTACTAGCTTCACAAATTCCTGTGGAATGCAGGCTTTTGTCTAATGGCCAGAATTTGGGCTGCCACTTCTGACAGGATCAGAAACTGTTACAGCTTTCTGAGCAAGAACATGACACTGTAGTCTTCATGGGTTACAAAGATCACCAGCTCAATGGAGGAAAACAAAGAAAGACAGACAGAAAGACTACAAAGGACTTAGACTCTTCAGCCATCCAGGTGAAAGTCAGCAGCCAGAGGCTTAACAACAGCACAGTCAGCTTTAAAAGTATATTGAGCAGCAATCTGCTGGAGATGGAATGTGCAATGATTCAATGCAAAGTTTAGCTTTAAATATTTTCACTGGATTACCTGATATGGTGGAGTGGTCATTGACTAAGATTAGGGAAAAACTATAGGAAATGCAGTCTTACAGATTAAGGTAGATTTTGTTTTCGCAATTTAAAAATTGGCACATAAAATTGTTCCTGATTATGAAGCATGTCACATGGTATTTCAGTACATGTATACATATGTTCTATGTTAAATCAGAGTAAACATATCTGTCACTTCAAACATTTATTATTGTGGTAAACAATTTCAATCTGTTTTCTTTTTATCATTCTAGAATTATTTTTATCACACAACGGAAGATCTTTACTCTGCTACACTGTAACTTAGTGTTTAGGATCACTTTCATCTCACACTGACTTTCCCTGGTCTCCGTAAGCCTCTGGTAACTGCCATTCTGTCCTCAGGGAATATATAATCAACATACACAATTCTTTTGCTAATGGAAATAATATCTAATACTTCTATAGATTTAATTATGCCCAAATATCAAGTAATGATATTTAGCTAATTTCTACTGTGCCTACAGCTAAAAATTCAGAAACTGACATTGTAAGAGAACATAGAATAAATTATTACTGTAGATTACCAAAGAAATGTTAAATTGTCTCAATTTACCATGCTTTTGTTAAATCATAAAACAGTTACATTACATAGCAGACATATTTTAACACTTTAGTTCCCTTTATCCTAACACAGAACACAGCACTCAGCACTTATATATATAGTGATAAAGACAAAGTCTTGAAAAGAACCAGAATATTTGATTTTCTGAAGAAAAGATCAAAGTGATGAACAGCAATCTCAGAGTGTTCAATGCACTCAGAGTTTCACAAGAGGAACCCTCACTTTGCTGAGGAGAAATAGTGACTCATAACTCAAAACAAACAACTACAATCTAGAGCCTGTTTCCATGTCCTCTGAAAAACAACATACTCTATGTGCTCTTCTGTGGAGAGTGACTGTAATGTCAATAGTGGAGGATGGTGTGAAAGTAGAATTAGTATAATTATACATGAGCTAGATGGCAGGATTCTGATGTTAGCTTACTCTATGAGATTTCTATACTCTTTTCTCCAAAATAAAAGCCACTGGAGTAGAAATGCTCAAATAAGTACTATGGAAATGTTCACTCTCTTCAGAGTCAGCATGTTGATGAGAAGGTCTGGTTAACAGAAGTAGTCACTGCCATTACTTTGCATCCTGAAGCCATGTGAACATTGTCCCCATGTGAACGATGTTGCTGCTTTAGATGTTCACTGTTATAATTTTTTAAAGTATCACCTTGTTGGTCACAGCAAAATAAAAGCTTTTACATATAATTTTAGGGAAAGCCACAAGTTTTCAAAACTTAAGGTCTTAAAAAGATATGTCCTTAGTATGTTTAACCAGGAAATTTTGTTATATTTTTTCATTTGTCTATTTATTGAGGAAGAAAAGATTAGAACTATATCAAAAATTTAGGAAAACAAAATGATACTCATATCTACCTCTGTGGGTTATATTTTAAAACTGACAGTTGAATATCTAAAGATAATAAGGGGATACAAATTAGAAAAGAAGAAGTAAAGCTATCTCTATTTGTAGATGATATGATTGTATACATAAGAGACCCACAAAATTCTTCCAAGGAACTGCTACAGCTGATAAACACCTTCAGCAATGTAACAGGATACAAGATTAACTCAAAGAAATCAGTAGCCCTTCTATACACTAAAGATAAAAGAGTTGAAAAAGGAATAAGGAAAACATTACACTTCATAATAGCTGCAAATAGTATTAAATACCTTGGAGTAACTATAACCAAAGAAGTAACAGACTTATTTGACAAAAATTTTAAATCACTGAAGAAAGAAATTGAAGAGGATATCAGAAAATGGAAAGCTCTCCCATGTTCCTGGAG
>PVIH01010926.1:15143-72208 GCA_004025045.1 Sigmodon hispidus
GTAAAAATGGCAATTCTACCAAAGGCAATCTACAGATTCAATGCACTGCCCATCAAAATCCCAACACAATATTTTTTGGACCTTGAAAGAACAATACTCAATTTCATTTGGAATAACAGGAAAGCCAGGATTGCCAAAACAATTTTACTCAACAAAAGAACCTCAGGAGGTATCACCATCCCTGACTTCAAGTTATACTGTAGAGCTACAGTAATGAAAACAGACTGGTACTGGCATAAAAACAGACTTGTGCACCAATGGAATAGAATTGAGGATCCAGACATTAACCCAAAAACCTATGAACACCTGATCTTTGACAAAGAGTCCCAAAATATTCAATGGAAAAAAAAGTATATTTAACAAATGGTGTTGGCATAGCTGGATGGAAGTGTGTAGAAAAATGCAAATAGATCTGAGCCTGTCACCCTGCACAAAACTCAAATCCAAATGGATCAAAGACCTCAACATAAACCCAGCCACTTTTAACTTGATAGAAAAGAAAGTGGGAAATACACTTCTACAAATTGGCACAGGCGACCACTTCCTAAATATAACACCAGTAGCACAGACACTAAGACCAACAATCAATAAGTGGGATCTCCTGAAGCTAAGAAGCTTCTGTAAAGTCAAGGACACTGTCAATAGGACAAAACGACAGTCTACAGAATGGGAAAAGATTTTCACCAACCCTACAAGTGATAGAGGACTAATCTCTAAGATATATAAAGAACTCAAGAACCTGGAGCCCAAAACCTTGAATAACCCAATCAAAAAAATGTGTTTCAGATATAAAAAGGGAATTCTCAGCAGAAGAATTACGAATGACTGAAAGGAACCTGAAAAAGTGCTCTTCATCTTTAGCCATCAGAGAAATGCAAATCAAAACAACTTTGAGATACCACCTGACACCTGTTAGAATGGTAAGATAAAAGACACAGAGGACAGCCTATGCTGGAGAGGATGTGGAGCAAGGAGAACACTCCTCCATTGTTTGGAGTGTAAGCTTGCTCAGCCACTTCGGAATGCAATATGGCAGTTTCTCAGAAAACTGAGAATCAATCTCCCCAAGGACCCAGCAATATCACTTCTGGGTGTATACCCTAAAGATGCACAATCACACTCCAAAGACATTAGCTCAGCTATGTTCATAGCAGCATTATTTGTAATAGCAAGAACATGGAAACAACCTAGATGTCCCTCAACTGAAGAATGGATTAACAAACTGTGGTACATCTACACAATGGAGTACTACTCATCAGTAAGAAAAATGACATCCTAAAGTTCGCAAGCAAATGGATGGATTTGGAAATATCCTCCTGAGCAAGGTATCACAAACTCAGAAAGATAAGCAGGGGATGTGCTCACTCATTAGTGGACTCTAAACAAACAGACAAACAAACAAGAAAAAAACAAAGCATGCCCAAGCTGCAAACCACAACCACTGTATAGCTTGGGATCAGAAACACCCTGGACTGACTTCTTGGATCCCACTCCCCCTAGAGGAACACCTGACTCACTCTTGAGGGAGGGGGGACAAAACTGGATCTGCCAGGAGTGGAGACTGAACTAAGCAATATTGTGTCAGTGGGACCATGGGACTGCCTGCTGCTTGCCCAGGGAGGGGATGGAGATTTGTGGAGAAGAAAGAATGACCTGATGTGGTGGGAGGGGGAAGGGACCTTGAATAAGGATATACAAGGTTAGAAAGTGTGAGTTCTTTGTTCATAATAATAATAATAAAAAAATAAAAATAAAGATAAAGCATATATTAAAAAAATAAAATGAAATTTTTATTTCATATCTGTTATTTCACTTATTTTCTTACACATTTTTCCATTCATTATAAATTAAAAGTTTAATTTACAATTCTTTATAAATATTTCTATACATATAATTTAGAATCATTTTATGGCAAAATTTTATAGCACACTGTTACATATCTTAAATTTAGTTTTAATTATTCCTTAGTATTATTTTGAAAATTATATAGGCACATAATATATATAACATATATTATGTAATATATTATATATTTTATATATATATGTATATGATTCCAATGTGCTGCAAAGGAACTTCTCTAGATTGAAAAAGACTATTAATAAATGTCAGCTCTTGGAGTTAAAAATAGAGCTATTTTTAAGGAATGCTTTACTTTTCTAGATATGTGACCTACAGAAAAATTCTTCCTCAGGTTTGATGAACAAATGTCAAGGTGACAGATTGGACATCTCCAATGGTTGCCCTTCAGAGATTCTGAAAGTGCTATTGTTTCTGCTTATTTTTTCATTCAAGGGTGTGTGACAATGTAACTTTGAAAGGTACATATGTGCAACTGTCACACTGTATCTGGGAAACACTGATTTATTGAAGTTATCCACCTTTTAACTTTTTAAATCTTTTGTCCCCTCTTTGGAAAAGAGTCCTGAGCTTTGGAGATAGGACTGTGAATTTTACATCTCATATATGGTTCTTATTCTCTGCATGTTGACCAGTTCATAACAATGAGTCATTATAATACTATATCTATCCATTTGGCAGAACAAAAATAGTAGGTCCCATATCTTTTTCAGTCTCTTGGCCCAACAATGGTGTCAGGTGAAGGTTTTATCTAGTGGAGCATGATTGAAACCCGACCAGACAGTATTTGCTTACTTCTACAATATCTGTGCCACTATTGCACCAATGTGTATATATTTTCAGGTCAATTATCATTGTAGCTTATAGAGTTCACAACTTGGTGAACTGATTATCTTCCTATAATGTACATAACACACTCTAATACTATAAAAGGTAGATAGCCAATAGGAATAAAATTTTCAAGTTATTTCCAGCCTTGTGTTTTTTCATGATCTATAATTCAAGTTGGTTTTGCCATTACCAACAGAGTCTCACTACCAAGTTCTGGAAAATTATTGGCAGTGTCCTAAAACACCCAGGGTCTATACGATTCTATTTGCTAACAACTCCAAAAGAGGTAACCCAGTCATGGTACTAGGGTTTTGTTTGTTTGTTTGTTTGCCAAGGTGTAGTATTGGGCATTGTCCTACCTTGCAGGGTAACTCCATTAAAATTCATATACATATGTGTGTGTGTGTTTAACAACTTTCAATAATTCTGGTTCTCTAAAGGTCTTAAGTATTAGTTACCCTTACACATATTTCCTACTCTACCATGCCCCCCACCCAAATTTAACCCTGCTTGTACCATTATACCAATTTAGAATATGCTTAATATACTGCTCTATTTTATCTCCTCTCTCTTGAAAGCCCCCATTCTTGACATCTATCTGTATGCCAAATGAAGCATATATATATATGCTTTATATATATAAAGATATGTATGCTTTATATATATATATGTATATATAAAGATTCAAAGGTATCATCAACAAATGAAAGAGAATATACAGTTTTTCTTTCTGTGTCTAGGCTGCTTCACATAAGATGATTGTTTCTGAAAATTTCATTTTCCTTAACAGATGAATAATACTTCATTATGTAAATGCACAACATTATTATTATCCATTTTTAGTTGATGACATATAGGCTGTTTCTGTCTCCTGATCATTGTAAATAAAGCAACAATCAACATGGGAGAGCAAGTATCTTTCTAGTAAGATAAAGTTTTTTAGGTAAATGCTTATGAATTGTGTAGTTAGATCAAGTTGTAGATTCACTTCCATCTGTTTGCAGAATTTCAATAGTGATTTCCATAGTGGTTATACCAATTTTCCACTCAACCAACAGTGAATACATGATCCTTTTTTCCATACAGATATTAATACCTGTTATTATTTTTATTTTTATCTTGGTCATTTAGACTAGAGTAAGATAAAATCCCAATGTAGTCTTAATTTTCATTTATCCTCTGGTTAAAATACAAACCATTTTTTAAAATGTTACTCAGCCATTATAATTTTATCTTTTGAGAAATCTGTGTTTAGCTTTAGGTTTCACTCTTAATTGGGCTGTTTCCCTTATTAATGTTTTCTTTTTAAGTTACTTATATATTATATATATTAGTTCCTGTCAGAAGTAGAACTGGATAAGAAAATATCTTCATTCTATAGATACCTCTTCATTCAAATGGTGGCTCTACAGAAACTTTAGTTTTACATGGTTCCAATTTTGTCACTTGTTTGTCTCAATGGTTGTACCACAGCAATCTTTTATAGAAAGTTCGGTACCTATAAGCTCAGGCATGTTCCCTACAATCTCCTCTGCCAGTGGGCTTAAGAAGCTGTTGTTTATTATGTATGTAGTACCAGATGTCATCATAGATGGTTGTAAACCACCATGTGGTTGCTGTGAATTGATCTCAGAACTTCCGGAAGAACAGTCAGTGCTCTTAACCTCTTAGTCAGCTGAAAGGTACTGGAAAAAGTGCTCTGTGTCTTTAGCCATCAGAGAAATGTAAATCAAAACAACTTTGTGATACCACCTTACACCTGTCAGAATGGCTAAGATAAAAGACACAGATGACAGCCTACGCTGGAGAGGTTGCAGAGCAAAAGGAACACTCCTCCATTGTTGGTGGGATTGTAAACTTGTTCAGCCACTCTGGAACGCAGTATAGTGGTTTCTCAGAAAATTGAGAATCAATCTCCCCAAGGATCCAGCAACACCAGTACTGGGCATACACTCTAAAGTTGCACATTCACACTCCAAAGGCATTATTAGCTCAACTATGTTCATAGCAGCATCACTAGTAATAGCAAGAACCTGAAAACAACCTAGATGCCCCTCAACTGAAGAATGGATTAACAAACTGTGGTACATCTACACAATGGAGTACTACTCAGCAGTAAGAAAAGATTATATCCTAAAATTTGAAGGCAAATGGATGGATATAGAAAATATCCTCCTGAGTGAGGTATCACAAATCCAGAAAAATAAGCAGGGGATGTATTCACTCATTAGTGAACTTTAAACAAAAAGCTAAGCATGTCCAAGCTGCAAACCACAAGCACTGAACAGCTTGGGATCTGAAACACCTTGTACTGGCACCTTGGAGACCATTCCCTCCAGAGGAACACCTGACCAAGTTTTGATGTTGGGAAAGTGAATCTTCCTGAAGTGGAAGCTGAACTAAACCACCTTGGGACCTTGGAACCTCCTGCCCTTGTTGTGGAGGAGATAAAGTGATGAGGAGAAGAGAGAGTGACAGGGAGGGGTGGGGGGGTGGGATTCTGAACAAGAGGATACATGGATAAAAATATGACTTTATTTATAATAGAAAACTATTAATAAAAAGAAGCTCTTCTTATGTTTTTATTATTTACAATAAAAATACATTGTTTTGAATCTGAGAAATTTGTCTTTAAACTGCATATGTTATCTAATTCCACACAGAATTTTAGTTTACTTATGATCATAACAGAAGTACACACAGCCACTAGTGCTGAGAAAAACAAAAGTATGGGTCATGAATTTATGCTGTGCAAGTTGAGTGATGGGTGCTCTAATAAACAAATCAGGGTGGAGAGTTCTGTTCTACTAAGCGTTCTGGAAACACAGACAACATGAAACTTAGTTAAATAATGGGAATTATTTAATTTTTTATAAAAGTGTCGGCATTTTGTTTCCATGGACTCAACTTTAACACTTAATTAAAAAACAGCACCATACTTGCAGGTAAAAAAATAGACATCTTTCTCCTTGAATATCTACTGGAATCATTAAATAATAATCAAAATAAAAAACCATTTAGTCTGAGCAATTAAAAAAAAGATACAATGCCCCATTACATTAATATGATCTTGGGAGTCAATTAATTCTTGAGAGTTGTAGGCCATTTTGACAATCTGGGTTTATTTTATTTTTAAATTCAATATGAAAGAACACAAGGAAATAAAGCCGGGTCAAAAGTAAAAATGGTGCTCACTGGGCAATATATAGACAGACTGTAGGGATGCTTCTTGAGCTGAAAAACTGATTATCAATTCTGAAGTATTCATGTCTTCTCCCTTCCTGTATAGCAATTATTCCTGGTATCTTCACAGTGCTATTACTCAAGTCTAACAAAATTTTCAAATAGTCTTTTCTTTTCAACAAAGAGTACTCCATTCCCTAGATAAAAACACTTTAACAAGTAACTGAAGAGTATAAAGAAGCAATCAGTTGAGACTGAAATAATAACCCAGCTAGTAGTACCCACTTGCCAGGGGTAGGATAGCCAGAGATCTAGAATAGTTTCCAGACCAACAAGAGTCACTAATTTTTTTCACAAACATAAAAATATCACACAACACTAAAGAAGATACAATAAGCATGAGTCAAAACAGTTGAGAAACAAAATCTAACCAAAAATGAACAAAGATAGAATCATTATCTTTTTAGAGTAGAGAAAAAAAAAACAATGGGATTTAATCTACAAAAAATAATGATAATAAATCAATAGAATTGACAACGGTAGAGCCAATGAAATAAATTGAGAGCCTAGATAACACTATTATATAGGTAAACATAAGCATAATTGCACTAAATACAAATGAACAACCAAAGCAACTTAAAGGAAAGTAATTAAAAGGAAGACGACAATGAAAGAGTGATGTGGGATGTCCTTCTGTACACTGTAAATATGCTTGTTAATTATCATTTCTTAGTAAATAGGCTGTTTTGTCCTGTGGCAGGACAACTTGGAGGTAGGTGGGAAATCAAAGCATAGATAAAGGAAGGGGGAGTCAGGAGACCTGCATAATGTAATTTGACAATAGGTAAAGCCAAGTGACAATATAATACATTAATAAAAATTGGTTAAGTTGAGTTATGGGAGGTGTTTGGTAATGATCCTGAGCCTTAAGCCAAATAGTTTGTAATTGATATAAGCTTATGAGTCATTATTTGGGACTAAGTGGCTGCAGGCACGTCTGGACCTTGAGGCTAGGCCAGGTCAGAAACTTCTGACTACAGAACAGTATATAAAAAATAGGTGTATATTTTAACAAAAGACTTCCAGAATACACACTGAAAAGATTCTGAAATAGATAACAATAAGTTCTCTGAAATAAAGGCATATTTGAATTTTAACACATTGCAATAAAGAATGGAGGGTTGCCAAGGATAAGTATAGTTCGATGACATTGGATTCCAAGTAAACAAGAGACAAAAGTACAATTCTCAAGTAGAGTACTTTGCAGCACCTTGAAGATAAAGGATGGTGGCACCACATTATCATGTACATGATATCTGACTTAGTCTTCAAATCTAGGATGACATAGTGAGTCTATACCAGGGGCTGTGGAGCATGAAGATCATGGTAATCCCATAGATGATTTTCAGAACCAAAGCCAGAACAGGAATATAGTAGATACTGTAGCACATTTTGAGATAATTTACATCCTCTTTCTATTTAGAAAAGCTGGGCAGAAGGCCAGGAAAATAGGTAAGCCAATAAAGGTACTTGATGCTAAGCCTGAAGGCCTGAGTTTGAACCCAGAGACCTACATAAAGGGGGAAGAAAATAACTGACTCCACAAATTTGTCTTTTGACCTCCACATGAGTATCATGGCATGTGTGTACTCATATATATACAGCATGCATATATGTATGTGTATGTATGCATGTATGTATGTATGTATGTATTATAGCACACACTAACAAATCAAAAAAGATTTATTTAAAATCTGGGAAATAAAACAACAGTGCAGGGAAATTATATTCTCTCAAGTCCAAGTAACTGAGACTGTCTTTAATACTTCTTTTATGAACTGTATATGAGATAGCACAAGGCAATGAGATCTGAATAAGGAGCAAGCAAGGAGATTAGCTTCATAATTTTTTCAGTGTTTCAGACTGCAGCACAGGAAGTGATTCCTAAGCTGAACGCAATTATTTCTTTTACATCTTTTCCAATGAGTGAACTCTGAGAAACTGGTTTACTCTGATTTCAATCTCCTGACAATTAGAATAATTGTTCAAAATAGTTGCAGCAGTGAAGTCATGTTAAATAAGTTCTCTAATCTGGGACTATGCCTACTATTAATTAGTTACATTATATTGGTTTTGTCTTTAGTGGGTTACTAGAATTTACTGAAGATGCTTGAATGTTTCATAAATAAGTGTTGTTTTTCACAAGACTATAAAATTGGTAGAGGTTTGTCAAAATCCATGTGATAGAAAAACACAGTAAGTGGAAATGAAATTTTCAACTGCTGGAAGAAAATAGAATCAGTAAGAATGTTTTCCCATTGTTTATTGTGCTGTACAATTTATGATCTGAATAGTCATAGTGTTTGGTAGGCAATGGAGCTCAACAAGAAGAATTTATGCCACATCTTGAAAATAAACTAAATGATCTTGAACAAAACACAGTGGCTCTTAGTGATGACCTGTAACTGTAGACTCCAGGGAGGCATGTTTGGAAGACCTTCCGGCATCAAAAGACTCCTTAGAGACACTCTTCCTCTTCATTAGCTCAAAAAACTAAAGGAAGGTCTTTTACATATTACTCTCAGGTGTTTGATAATGCTTCCTGAGTTGAAGAAACTAATCGTATGAAAACTTTTATCTTCTAGGTGAAATCATTATCCTTCACAAATGGGTTGCTTGAGAGTAATAATTCAACATTTAATTGTGCTTTCTGTATCTCTCCTAAGAGATAAATTTATGAAAATCTGGATTGCACTGTTGTTAGAGTTTCAGGAGACCTTAGTATCAGAATAATGCTCCCAAATGGCTTTTTTTTCCCTATGATTAGTCACCAGTATGAGCTTTGATTACTAGAATGTAATGAGATTGGGATGAGATGTCATAAGGTAATACATTTTTGATTCTGCACTCTGCTGTGAGGTTTTAACAGCTGTGCAGTAGTTCTGGCCTCTGAAAGCAGAAGATCACATGCAACATGGATATTCCTGCTATCCCAAATAGGATATTTAGGCAGTTACAGTGGTTAATTGAAAAGAGGTCCTAACACATCACCACATCTGTACCAATGTCTTTTCCCATACATCTTTGCATGGCCTTCCCACTCTCTTTCTGGGAGTCAACCATGTAAATTATCTATGCAAATATGCAAATATAGAACTGAAAGTCACCCCTACAATTGTTTTACCATTTTCTGCTACTTTTTCTGAGAATTGCCAAAGCTAATTTATAGAAACATGAGACAGTAGAGATGTATTGGTGAAAGCCATTTAAAATCACCCCAAAGCCAGCCATATCAGACACCCAACAGAACCTAGCCAAGGCTGAGAGAGCATCAACTCACCTACAGATTTGCAACACAAGTACATGTTTACTTTGTTAAAACACAAATCTTAGAGGGAGCTGGTTTTTACCATCTAGTACCGTCACACTTGATCTCTGTAAACTAAGTTAAGTGACCAACCCAAATTTATTTCTTGTGGCCTTTCACAATGTTACAAACTAAATTGTCAAGCAAGCCTGATAGCATAAAGTGTTACATGTGGCTCAGGGACTCTGTAACAATGATTTTACAGAACAGACACATAGGGCACTTTTACTTTCTTTCTGTCTCCAGCAAGATTCAAATTTTTCTGTTAGTCAGAAATCTTTTTAAAAATGAGGTTTTTAAAGTCAACAAGATTACATTAGAAAAGAACAAAGTTGACTCTGGCTGTAAAATCTCAGGAAACAGACAATCACAAAGAATAAGCCAGCATGGATGTTCCTATTTCCAGGAAAGGCAACCATCCTTCACCATAAGAGGCTAATTTTCCTTTTCCAGAACAGAAAAGTAATTAATGAATATACATAAATTGTTTATGAAATTCTGTAACTTTTCATTAGTTTTTAGTACCTATGATGCCTTATAATTGCTACACAAGGAAGCACACATCTTTAATATGTACAATTTGATGAGTTTGAACTTAGTCAAGCAACTGTAATATAATAACCCCAATCATCAATACCTAGTAAAAGCATGTAATGTGGTATTTGTCTTAGTTAGGATTTCTTTTGCTGTGAAGAGAGACCATGACCATGGCAATCCTTGCAAACAAGAACATTTAATAGGAGCTGGCTTACAGTTTTAGAAGTTTATTCCATTTTTATTGTGGCAAGACACATGGCAGCATGCCCACAGACTAAGCTTCCTGCATGTGAAAAGTAATTTTAAAAAAGCGTAGGTCCGAGCTTGGTAGTCCGTGCCTTTAACCCCAGTATTCAAGAGGAAGAGGGTGGTAGGTCTCTGAGTTTGAGGTCTGAATGGTCTACAGATAAGAGTTTCAGGATCGTCAAGTTTTGAAAGTGAAGGAAACTACAAAAACTAGGAAGCTACTGAAGGTATAATTGGACAAGGGGCCATGTCTTAGCGTCAGCAAACAACAAAACTTAGTAGCTTTGGCCACATACATCTGGATTTAGAGTCAAGCATAAAAAAAGGGGGGTTATGAAATCTCCCTTCATGGCTAAGGAAAGCTGCTGACACCAAGTGCATAACAGGAGTGTCCCTGTAACAAAACACTAGTGAGGCCATAATGTGAAGCTGTAAAAGGCAGTATGGAAACTTACTTCATTGAAAGCGTCCCAGAATCTATTAGGCTGACCATAGAGAAGACTTCTAGCAATGGAGGACATGGAATCTGAACTGACCATTTCTGTAGCCAGACAAGGCTTCCAGTGGTGGGATTGGATTATATTAGGTTGAGTTGTTGATCAAAGTGATTCCATAGAGATCCCTAAACAACCCATGCTGATGTTCAGAGGGTTGCTCCCTCAACAGTAGGGACCCATTGGAGAGGAAAACATAGATACGTGTCATTAAACATAGAGTGGTCAAGCCTGGAGGCCTTCACCCCCATGTTCTAGACTCTTTGGCAGGAGAAAGTACTCTGTAGGCTACTAAAAGAGAAACCTGGACACCAACTCAGGCACAGAACTCTCCAACTACAAACTGTCCTGCCCTCAAGATACGCTGGGGCAATGGCAATAGAGAATTTGTGTGATTTTCCAAGCTATATTTGATTTAACTTGAGGCCAATACCAGAAAAAGAGTTCATGCCCAATACTTCCCAGAGGACAAGAAGCCAAAGGTTTTTTTTTTATTTTAACTTTTGAGAAATGTATACACAGGCACCATATTTAAATTCTTACCACTCCTCTATTTTTTTAGCCCCTCCTGTATGAGCCCTACTCACTCTCAAATTCTCATCCTGTGATTTTATTATTATATGCACATGTGTACATAAAACCTCTAACTCCTCCTAATGTCACTCATATCTACATGTGCCTATAGTCTAAATAATTGGGATTGGATCACCTACCAAGAAGCTAATGCATAGATAAAGCTGATTCTTTTTGTACCATCAGCCATTAATTTTCCCCTGCATCTCTTTGTATGAAGGTAGAACCCTCTGAAAGTTCTCACTTACATGTTGGCATGGCAAACTGGTACTGTTATTATTCAGGTCTTGTTTATACAACTATATTGTTGAGATTTCATGGATGCATCTAGTTCTTGGTCATGAGTGTTCTGCGCACAATAACGAGAAAATATAAACAAACTGGAGTGTCCTTCAGCTGATGAATTGATTAATGAATGGATTGTATGTGTACAAAATAAAATTCTATTTACCTTTAAAAAAATGAAATCATGAACTTTATAAGTAAATGGAAGGAACTGGAAAATAAACCTACTAAGTAAGGTAACCAAGACTCAGAAAAGCAAATGTCACATGTTGCTTCATATTTGTGGATCCTAGCTCCAAATCTTTACATTTGTTTATAACATGAAGTAACTGCAGAATCCAAGAAAGCAGAAAGGGACCTTGAGAGTCAAGGGTGAGGAAGACCTAGAAAGAAAAAGAGTAGGAGACAGGTATATGAAGTGTATAATCGGGAAAATGGAGGGAACTATGGTTGAGGAAGAGGAAAATGCCAAGGGAAAAAGTAGAAGGAAAGATCAATAATACTAGAGTTGTTTTAAAAAGCTCCAGGGAAATATATTATTTTATGATCTAACACAAAACTCATACACAAACGCACATATTTAAAAGGAGCTATATCACATAGATGATAATGTTCTCTCTAAGAGTCAAAGGAAATCTAACAAAATTCCTATGCCAAGCATAAGACTTTTACCTTTACTCATAAATTGATGGGGCTCTTGAATTGTTTCCATATCTTGACTATAGTGAGTAATGGTGCAGTGAACACTGAAGGGAAGATTCTCTTTGAATATGCACTGGTCCACAGTTCATATATTTTTATACTTGTTGAACTTAGAGTGTTTTAAAAATATCTTTCAGAAAACTATATTTATGTGTTCCATATTTAATGCTGAGTATTAATGTTATACATCATTAACAGTTAAAAACACAAAATTATTTCTTATTATTTTATTTATATCACCTGTTAATGTAAGTTCCGCTGTAATGGGCATTTATGGGTTTCAAATTTGGGAAAAGTTCTTTATTTGTTCACACATAATGACTTCCTTTTATCTTTAGTAAAATGCCAGTATGTTTTAATTCTTTATTCAAGAAGGATACAACAGTGTAATCAGGCATGTTCGGGGTCAGTGAAAGTTCATATGAAAAACAAAAGCTCCTTTCTCAGAAGGTCTGACTTTATAAAATACTTAATAAGGCCACAAACTTAAGGCATTGCTCTTCATGTTGGTTTAGTCTTTCATAATTCCTTGTCTTTTCTTATCAGTTAACAAACTTTCTATTGTATGTTTCATGAATCAACACTATAAATAAACATTTCATGTTAATCTTTGTCAATTTTCATAATATTTTATTTTTTGCTGTATCTTCATAGATAATAGAGCTTTATAATAAGAAATCCTATTAAAAATTATCCAGAAAAATCTACTTCTCCCTACAGCAGCCCCTCTGAAATGATTTTTGTTTGACATATGTTAATATAAATATAAGGTACACAGTCCATTCTCAGGCAAAACCAATTCTAATAAAGCAAAATATATTAAACTGAGCCTGGTGTTACTGGGATAGGCAGAAACAAGGAAGCAGTTTTGGAAAATTAGGAAATATAGTCTTTTTTAAAAAAAATAAATAAACAAAGCCTTTAAAAGTTACAAAGCCAGTAAAACCCTGATATTAATCCTAGTATTTCTTTTTTTCTTATTTTTTTCATAAATATATTTCTTATTTGGTGTTTTCATATCATGTACCACATCAAACTCAGATCTCAGACCTCTCAGTATCATGCACACTCTTATGATCTCTCCATTTACAAAACCACCCATTCATGCTGCTCATTTGCTTACTGGAGCATAATTAAATTCCCAGTGGCCAGAAAACAAGTCTTTCCTTACCCACCCCTCTGCCAGAGTGAGGCATTGTGTCATTTAGCTATGTTCTAGCCTTGAGTTCTTGTGTGCAATGACATCCCTCTCTCTCTCTCTCTCTCTATATATATATATATATATATATATATAGATAGATAGATAGATAGATAGATAGATAGATGTATATATATCTCCCCTGCTTATATTTCTGGATTTGGTCTTTTCATGGTGTCTCAAATTTTCTGGACATTTTGTGTTATGACTTTTTTGGTTTTAGTGTTTTCTTTTACTGATGTATCTATTACCACTATTGAGTCTTCCACCCCAGAGATTCTCTCTTCCATCTCTTGGATTCTATTGGTTATGCTTGAATCTGTAGTTCCAGGTCACTTTCTCAGGTTCTTTATTTCTAGTTTTGTCTTGGTTTGTGCCTTCTTTATTGCTTCTATTTTAGTTTTTAATTCTTGACAAATTTCTTTCACCTGTTTGTTTTCTTTTTTTTGGTTTTCTTTATTTTCTTTCAGGGTTTTGTTTATCTCTTCTAATTTTCTGCTTGTTTTTCTTCTATTTCTTTAAGGGAGTTTTTATATCCTCTTTTAAGGCTTCTATTAGTTTCACAAACCTCTTTTTAAGTTTGTTTCCTTCTGTTCCCTTCTCGTTGTTATGTTCAGGTCTTCAAGTTGTAGACCTATTTGCTTCTTCTGGTGGTGTCTTGTTGACCTTTGAATTGTTGTATGTATTCTTGCACTGCTGTCTGCCCATTGTTTCCCTAATTCACTCTTGTTAGTTCTTGGTGAGCTCTGAGTGAGTTGCTGGTCTGAGGGCTCTTTATTAGCTGCGTGCTCAGAGGGTCGGCTGTTCTTGTGAGGTTGTAGTAGTATTATGCCAGTCATCACCTCTTGACTACTCACCTCTCAGCTGTGTGCCCAGGGACTTGGCTGTTCCCCCACTGCTATTACACCAGCTGTGTACTAGGTGGGCTGTGCTGTGCCCCAAGCCGAGAAGCTGTCTCAAGGCCCAGGTTCAGGAAGCAGAAGTCATCTTCTGACCTCTGACCTCTCAGCTTTGCTTTTAGAAACTCCTCTGCTTCCTTGCTGCTACTGCTCCAATCTGGTCTGTGCAGACTGTGCTCCTCACTGAAGGCAAGTAGCTTACCTCTGAGGTGTGCACCCAGGACCAAGGGACCCTGCTGTTCCTCCAGCTGTGTTCTGGACGGACGGGCAGTGCTCAGTGCCGGAGCAGTGGAGTGGCAGTTCAGGGCCCGGGTTCAGGGGCAGAAGTCAGGAAATAGAATATTAATTTATTCTTTTGTGAAGTTTCTGAAATTCAAGAAACGACCTTCGGACGTTTACTTCTATTATTTTCCCTGGAATAGTTCCTAGAATTCTTCTTATAAAGCACTTTGCATGAACAGATTTTACATTTAAATGTAAAGTGTATTTCTCAGATAATCAGAAATCTCTATTAACTGACACTTCTGCATATTTTTCCATAATAAGTCATGTTGTCCCTGAGGGTTCTGGGATCTTGAATTTCTTTCTGAGTCATTCAAATAAAGTATATATTAGTCTTAAAATAGGATTATTATTAGGCAGATTCTATTATATTCATATTTCTTCAATGTGTCTAGCTTGACTTTTCCCCTGGCAATCAGAAAACCTCATTACTCAATTCTGCATAAATAACACAGAAATCTTTTTAAATTTTGTTTTGTATTAGAGAAATCATATTTAACCTTAGACAATTTTTACATAACTCTTATTCATATTCTCTCAGTTCTCTCATTCCATGTCTACTAGGCATCTCCCAGCACAACTTCCTACCCATATACACATTCAAATTTTCTCCTTCTCTCTATAACACAGAGAATCTCTTTAGTGTTGCCTACTGGAATATTGGTTGATCTTGTTGGCTTTACCTTGTACAGGTCTTGTGTAAGTAACCATGGCTGCAGGAAGCTCATGAATTTAAAAGCCATGTCATATCCAGAAGACAACATTTCTCAGCAATTTTTTCTGTCCTCTGCCTCCTAACATTCTTTTTACCCCATTTTCCACATTTCCTGTACTTTGGCAAGGGGTTTGACATTGATATCCCATTCTAAGTTGAACATTCAAGACTCATTTATTATTATCATTTTGACCAGTTTTAAGTATCTGCATTGACTATTGCCCACTATAGAATGAAGCTTTTCTGTCCCAAGTTGAGAGTAACACTAATCTAGAAATGTAAACATAAGCATTTTTAAGACATGTTGGCACCATGTCCATTTATCAGTATACCAACAAAAGGCTCTCTCCTAGGACCTAGAACCTCCCTCCTGAGTCTTCAATCTTGTCTAGGTTTACAGTAGCAGGCATAAATTTCTTCCTGTAGAGTAGTTCTCAATCCAATAAGAAAAAAGATAGTCACACCCATAATGGTTATTGTTTTATGTTAACTTTCCACAAGCTAGATAGAGCCTTCTGGAAAGACAAACTTCAAGTTAAAAAAAGACTGGAAAATGGAGGGGGAAGGGAGATTGAACAAGGGTATACGTGGATAAAAAATATGACTTTATTCATAATAAAAAAGAAAAAAATCAGTAATTATTTCAAAAAAAAGAAAACAGAAAAAAGAAAGGCAAAAATAGAAAAGAACCCCAAACCCCATCATATTGCTAATTTTTTTTTATTAATGACTGATGTAGGAGGTAAAGTTCCCAGTGGAACTTATTGCCACCTCTAGGTAGGTAGTTCTGATATATATATCAGACAGAGCAAGCTATGGGAGCAAGCCAGTAAGTGGTGTTATTCCATGTCCTCTGCTTTTTTCTTCAGTTCCTGGCTCTAGGTTCCTGTCTTTAGTTCATGCCTTCCCTTTTATTTGTATTTTCTCTATAAGCTGTAAGATAAAAATAAACACTTTCCTGTCTTAAGTTGATTATGATGATGGTATTTATTACAACAATAAAAAAACAAGCATTGACAGTGCTCATGCCCTTATGATATCAATGGGCAAAGCTTGCCTGGCAGATTGGTACTATAGCATCCAGGGTTCACTGCTAAAATAACACACAATTTCTTAATATTCCTTTACTCAACAATAAGTAAATAAATAAATAACAAAACACAACAAATTCTTAACGTTAAGTGGTAGTAGAAAGTAAATGTAGACAGTAGGGATGCAAACAATTAATTAAAAAAGATGTAATAAATATTTTCAGGCCCCCAAAATATATTTTAGAGGGAGGAGGACAAGTTTCTTATATAGAATATGTTGTAACTATGAGAATGGAGAAAGTAATATATTCTTATACTCTTACTTTTAAAAGTATTCTGATACTTTGAGACTCAGGAAAGTGTCACATGCCTACATTTCTCATTTCAAAACTGAGGGAAATGCACTTGAAATCTCACACAGTGGATTCTAAAACATATGCTAATGTAATCAGAAATCATTTTTGAGAATTGTTGTAGGGGAACAGTGTACTCACACAAACTTCTACGCCTACAATATTTCTGATATTAGACTTCCCCACTTACATGGTGAGAGGATTGTCATAACAACACACCAGTTTCTGTTAATATTGGCTATGGGACACATAGAAAGTTTATTAAATATGACATGGGAATTTCAAAGTGAGTTTCTGGCTACTAGAAGATAGAAGTTGAGAGAGGGTTTCATGTGGATAAATGATGGTAAGAAGCTAGAAGTTTCTGAGTATAAGGGTGCAGGAAAGAGGAGATTATAAGAAGGGTTCATATTATGGGGATCACCACATATAATAGCAATAACATGAATCATGACAGATTGTACTTACTGCTGAGTTGCCCATGATTTAGCCTTCAGCAATCACTGAAGCTGGGTCACAAGATAATATTTTTATTATTTCTAATGTATAGAAAGATGAGAGTTTTTTTTGAAGGCTTCCAAAGTCACCTTAGACTAGTACAGTGACTAATAAACTCATCTTTGTTTTCCAGAAATTATGAAAATGTAGTTCTAAATCAGTGGTGAAAGTCAGTACATTTCAGATTCATTACTTTGTCCAGGGAACCTGATACAGATGCAGTTAATTCAAAGTGTTCAAAAATGGCCATTGAAGGTGTTCCCTCACAGAGAAAGGCAGCTGTGCACACTACTTGCAGCAGACTTCAGAAAATAGGACAGGTGGGTTATTGTTTGAATCCTAATTGGTCTTATAGTAAAAACCCAGAACCAAATATTAGGGAAAAGCTGAAAGATCAGAAAAACAGAGAACAAGCCACAGCCACTTCTCAACTAGCCGACTCCTCAGGTCCAAAGCAGTAGATCCTGTCTCCATAAATCCTCAGACTTCATAGGTGAAGCGAAGGCAAGGGCAGACCAAAACAGAAGGGTCAAACCCATGTCTTCTCTTGCCTTATATTCCTTTCTCTGCCTAGCCATAACACTGTTTTAATCTTCCAGTGCTGGGATTAAAGGTTTGTATGCTTCTCAAGTACTGAGAACAGAGGCAAGGGATTCCAAGTGCTGATATTATAGGTGCCTTCCACCACTTCTTGGCTTTGTTTGTCTTTTGGACTGGATTAATCTTATGTAGGCCAGTGTGTCCTTGAACTCACAGAGATCCAGAGAATTCTCTGCCTCTGCCTCCTGAATGATAAGATTAAAGGTGTGTGTCACCACTGCCTGACCTCTGTGGCCATCTCTGTTTTGATCTTCAGGCAATCTTTATTTCATGCACACTATATCACCACAATGGACAGAGAATATTTATGTATATTCAGTGGGGTACCATCCAGGTTCATATAAGAAGAAAGTATTTAGAGTTACACAGTAAAGTGTAGATGAATTTGGAAGGCATTAACTTGGAACTGAAAGTCAAATAATCAGTCAATCTTACTTATACGTGTAATTGAACTCTTTATTGTAGTTCACAGGGTTCACAGACCTACAAATTATTGATGACCCTCACCCCTGGCCCCAACTGACTCTATAGCACATTCTGATACAGTAAAAATCTAGCCAACAGTAAGAAAACTTCCTGACAATACCAACTTTTTTCCATGTCCTGTAACCAAAGTGTATGACATCTTCATCAATATGGTCTTCCTATCAGCCAACAGCACCAATAGCTAATATTGCTTATAGGTCTCTGGAACAACTCTAACAAAACAAACAAACAAACAAACAAAACCATAAAACCAAAACTCATGGTGAAGTATTCCACACCTGGTACTGGGCTTTTTATTTGGAAACATGACTTCTGAGAGGAGTCTTTCTTTCTGTGTAGGGTAGCTCCAATTAAACATATCATATTAATATATATTATAAGGTGTTTAAAACTATAGGGTTCATATGGCTTTTTATGTGTTGTATTATTTACTCTATTCCCACTTCTTTCCTCTCCCAACTTAAACCTTAAACCTCTTTCCCATTTTTTATTGGCTTGGCAAGATGTATGCATGGGTGCAATAGTGGTACAAATGGAGTAACTTCTTTCTGATTCATTTAAGGCCTTCTCCACAAGACCAAAAGCCCACAGTTGGGTAATCTACAGGCCCTTTGGGAGAATCAGCTACTATTATTTTACTAAGTAAAATAGAATGATACTGCTCTCTAAATTTGTATATCTAGACCTAGAAATTAGTGCAGCTCTTAAATCTCATCAAGAAGGTTGTGGTTCAGATAGAAACTCATAACTACTTAACGTGCATAAAATAAATGTTACTGGAGATTTTAGTCACAAATGGCCCAAGGACTTTTGTAAAACATAGCATAGAAAGAAGTGGGGAAAACCCAGAGTACAGTGTATCTACTGTACACATAGAATTGTTGCACTTACAAACCCACAGAAAATGTGATTGTCTGTCCAAGACCTGCACAGGATCAAGGTAGTCCATATTATAACTTAAAGTGGGAAGGTCTCACAGGTCTCCTCCCAACTGAGGAGTTACTGTAGAATAGAGAATCAGTTTTCTTTGAGAGTGTGGCATCTGGTAGTCCAACTATACTCTACTGGATGTCTTCATACCTATGAGTACATAAGTGGCACAAATTATAGTAAGTGTGTTACTTAAAAATGTGGTCAAAACTTTAGAGGTATTGGGAAGGTGAAGGTGGACCTGGGAAGAATTAAGGAAAATAGAGTGGGGAGGAGGGTTAATGTGATCCAAATATACTATATG
Organism: Sigmodon hispidus; assembly: GCA_004025045.1. Lineage (NCBI taxonomy): Eukaryota > Metazoa > Chordata > Mammalia > Rodentia > Cricetidae > Sigmodon > Sigmodon hispidus. Next base: position 34,518 of record PVIH01010926.1, read on the forward strand.
GAAATGTCAAAGAAAAAAAAACTATATAAATGTGTGTGTGTATATATATATATATCCTTGAACTCATAGAATTTAAAAGTAATAAAAATAAATAAATACCCATGGTTGAGTAGATGGGTGGATGTTTACAAAGATGTGTGTCAAAGGACAGATTCTGAAGATTGTGAATACAGCCAATCTTAAAAAAAAATGAAATGCACACTTCACTTATTAAGAGAATAGATTTTTAACTGTTCAAATCACAAGAAAATAAGCAGCAGATATATTATTCTTATTCAGCAATATGAATACCTAAGCAAAATATTGCATCATATACCAAATGCATATAAAATTATGTAGTTTCCTTTATTACCAAAAAATACGGTGGCAAAAGTTTAGAGCAATGATCTAAGGATGACTGCCATTATAAGACATTAGGAATGAAGGGTATGAGATGGTCTTTGAAGAGAATGTTGTTTGTTCTTGGAGACTCTTTTCATTTGAGTGGCAGCTGATGTCAGAGTTAGATAATAATAGATTCCAGGACAGGCTTATAGATATATAAGGAAGCAGTGGATGCTGTAGTGTGCAGGTTGTATTAAAACGGTAGACAAAGTAAGAGTAAGAACTATTTTATTGCAGTTTTTTCTCCTTTTAATTTTCTGCAGGTAATAATTACTAAGACTAACACTGTCACTCTGTAGCACATAATTATGTAAATGTGCTCTCTTAATTTTGTCTATGGTGAAATACATCTGCCATATTTCTGTCATCCAGTCTCAGTAAATATTTATAATAAATACTTCTCACCTCTTTAATCTATAAATTTATTATAAAATCAGATTGCCAGCCACTTTGATGTAGAAGAAGGAAGGACAGACAGAAAATTGTGAACAATTCTAACAAAGTCATTGACTAAGAAATAGATTTGAAACATTTCTCTAGACTTTATGACCTTATATTTTCTTTACGTATAACACAGTTTCACTGAGTATCTTTATTCCCCACCTGAGATCATATAATAAAAAAGTACCCAAGTGACATCATTTATGAGAGTGTACAGGGTAAATTGTACAGACTTAAATATACTCACTACTTTCATCTGGTGGTTTATAGTTTATTGCTTAGAGAAATGCTTTCACCTCTGTCATTCTACCTGCTAAGGACTCCTGCACTGACTAGAGAGTGATATGGACTCTTGTCCAAAAGCTTTCAGTGGTAACTCACAGAAGAGAAAATAATGAGGACCAGTTTTCATAAGCTGACAGAGATCATAAAAAAAAAAAATGTTTCCAATCAACTTCTTGAAGCCTCTAATCTTTGCCCCTGGCAAGCATGCAAATGTTTAAAAAGTATCTAATGGGACCAAGTAATTGCACACTGCTCAATTGTTTTCTTATGTGCCCCAAATGTGCCCACACCAGCTTTTCTTCAGCCCTGCCCCTCCAGGCCGGGAACTTCAGCTGAGCCCGTCAATAGGAAGTGAATTGTGTTTCTTCTAACTCAGGGAGGATGAACAAAGCTGCAGTCTTGGAAAAAGTATAAAGAGTCTCCCACAGGGTAAATGACTGGCAGTGGAAAGGCCCAGAGACCACAAACAAGCTTCCTCTTTATTAAAAATAACATAAATCATGGAATACACTTAAAAGCAAGGTTCAGATAAATCTGAATCTTTTGATTTACTGGACCTCAGCCTGAACATCTCTAAGCTAGATCATCTACAAATTTAGCTCTATACCACTTTTATTCATGCATTCATTTTATAAAGTATCATTTAGGGTATTGTTTTACTAATTTGATAGAACACAGAGCATAAAAAACATTCATTAAAGTTCCCCTGTGCTCTCTCTAGTCATGGCCTTCCTATTGACCCTATCATTTCAGTATCTAACAAGGCTAAGGTGAGCTCTTTTTAGGCCCTATTATACAGCAGAGGAAACTGGGTCTTCAGCAGGTCAAAAACATAGCCAAAGCTATGACTTGGCAGTTCTGCCTAAGATTGAGGCCTCAGTCTGAGACAGTGCTAACCTTTCATTACCTATTCTTGAGCCTCTGCCCAGGATGCTTGGATTATAGGAATGCCCTAACACACCTGATAATAAATTCTTTTCTTTTTAATGTTTATTTTAAATGCACATTAGTGTTTTGCATACTTGCACGGGAAAGTGTCAGATCCCTCATACACTAACTGAAAATACAAAGTTTTAAGCTACCATGTGGGTGCTGGGATTTGAACTGTGGTCCACTGGAAGAACAGCCATGGATCTTAATTGTTGAGATATCTCTCCAGCCCTGGCACTGAGTTCTTCAGCTTTCACTATTAAGAGTTGTGTCCCTGTACTAATACAATCTTCTCTTCCAAGTTGGTTTTCATGGAAGAAGAGGAGAGGTCTAGAGACCCAAGGATGACCCTGAATCTTTTCTGAGGTGGAGCCCATCAGAAAAGACAAGAGAGCCAATGAGATATCAGAAAGGTCCTTGGAAGGTTTTATGAAATAACAAGGGAAATAGAAAGACAAAACTTCTTCAAAGATCACATTGTTACATACAGTAAGCTGAAATAGGCTCTACAAGAAGCCTGGGAGTGGAGAGGGTCAGGGTGAAAACCAGATGAACGTGCTGATGTGAGGCAACATCTGCAAGAGTGGAAAACAGGTACAAGTGAGGGAGGAAAGAAAAAAATTTCCTTCTTCCCCAAGTTTTCTAAGGTTTCTGGTTAGAAATACTGCTCAAAATATTTGCCTGTAAATGGATGTGAGGCACTGTAATTATGAAGAAAAGCTCATTACATAGGAATCTACTGCATAGCTCTGTGAATGGCCAGTGCTTTAAGATCCAGTAGGTGCCATTGTTATGTGCACAATGGGGAGTCTCAGCGTTCTGCTAAATACTGAGTTTTGTTTTGCTCTAATATTTTATATTCTTACATTAAAATCCCAGTGCTTAAAAAAAATTGAAACTCTGTAAAAAATGTAATGGTCACTTAGAAAAGAATTTCATATTTATTTAACTCCAAAGTTTTAATCAAACTTACAAAAAAGACCAATGTATAATTCTTTTTTATTTTGGTTTGTCTATAATGCCAAAAGAGTTGGGAAAAGCTCTAAATATCACTCAGCAAATCACTAATCTCTGATATGATTATATAGTAAGAGTTTATGAAATAATTTAAAAAATAATCAGTGTTTATAAATATTTTAAAAATTGTTAGTGAATAGTAAAACTAAAAGTTTAATAAGAATACACAATAATATTATAGTTATAGATATTTATAATTTTATAATAATAATGATATATTTTTTCTACATATATTATATATATGTAGAAAGGTACTCCACAGAATACCAGATAAGAAACATAAACACCCAGCCTCAAACTCTGTTATCTGTAATGCTGTCCTGCATGCAAAATATGCTAGGTTAATGGTAACATATGGCTTTTTAAATTATGTTAAATAAATCAATGCCAGATAAGACTCATAATAAAAACTAAATTGTTAAGGATTTTCTATTACAATGGTAACTTCAACTAGAGTTTTTTTTTTCAAAGAACCCAGGATGTCTTATTGATATATTAATGACAGTATTAAAAATCAAAAATAGAGAAATGTCTAAGCAGGGAGTAGAATGTATTGTTTATATCTCTCCTCAGTTTAATGAAAGACCTGCCTTCATTACTGGACATGCATAATTTGTGTTATTAATTGTAGTTTATAAATTTCTGAAGCTGTGAAATTTAAAAAAAAAAAGAAAATATTTTAAAGTTCAAAGTTCAAAGTCTCTACTGAGATTCATGTAATCTCTTTACTGTAATCACCCATAAGGATCAAAATAAAAAAGTTCACATGCTTCCAACAAATATTGGCATAAGATATACTATTTCAAAAAAGTAGGAAAGGGAGCATAGTGAGAAAATACTGAATGAAAATAAGATTGAAAACCAGATGGGCTAACCCAAAACTCTGAGTCTCCGTGTCTGATGTCAAACTACTCTTCAGTTTTGTTGACTGCAACACATTTTTTTCTCTAGGGCTGGTTTCACTCCCTGATTGAAGCTCTCCTTGGCAGGTATCACAGGACTTTGCCATCTTTAAAATCTTGGGTTCTTTATGGGAATCCAGGCTTCATATCTTCATGCAATGGCTTCCCCAGGCTTCCATTCATTCTCCTGAAACATTCCTAGTGTCAGAGGCATTCCTTAGTGGCAAATTCCATAACTGCTTTCTTCTATCCTTAAATTTAGAACCACATGGCTAAAGCTGCCAAGTTCAGCTACTTACTGAGTCTGGAACATGGCCCTCTCATTTAAAGTGTCTTCTCCAGCTTTCAGCCCTTCACTACCTAAGCTTAGGTGTCCTGAAACTTTCTCTGCAGGTCTAACTGGCTTTAAACTCAAAGATCAGCCAGCCTCTGCCTTCATGGTGGTGGGATTAAAGAGTATGTCACATACCTAGCTCTAAGTTTCTCCTTTGTTCTTTTTTACAATATGGAAACCTAGCTGATAGGATCTTACCAAGGACACCATTCCTTTTATTCCATTTCTTGAGTGGTTATCTTCTTGAATACAGGACTTACCTCAATTTTACTTCATGATGCTCTTGCACTGGCTTCCTAGAACTTGCTTCCAAGACCAGGCCAGCCTCAAACTCGCAGCACTTCACCATCATTAGTCTCCATGGTGACAGGATGCTGGGTTCTCCTACTCTTACTCTTGATGTGCCTCCCCTGCAAATTTTAAAGGGACATCTCCCTCCCTGTTTAAGGTGTCATCATGTATTGCATCATTCTTTCTGATATGTTCTTCCTACCCACAGGCTCCATCAGAGCCCTGAGACTCTTTCATTATATACTACATCAGAAGGAGTTATGCCTCCTCTGAATTAACCACTGAGGTATTCTTATTTCCTCGTCTTTTTACCATATCACATGCACTTCATTTTGATGAATAATCTATCAAAAATGGCATGTGTTCATTTTCTCTCACAGTAGCAGATTTCCAAAGCAGTGTTTTTTTGGCTTTCCCAGAAATAACTTTTCTCAATATCAAATACTATGTAATAACCAGCATTTTATTTCTCTGCCTAGAGAGAATTAGGAGGTTCCAGCCAATAAAAAAAACTACACATTGTTGAATTTCAATCATTTCATATTGTGCATCTGTTGAGCCTGTCCTTGTCACAAGGTTTCTTTTCAAACTGGAAAGATAGAAAGAGGATAGAATAAAGTCAAGATAGAAATAAAGGGAGGCAGCCGCCAAAGTTTATTCACTTGCATAATTACCATCCTCCTTTCCCTACTGAAACATTTCTATAATTTGATAGAAATTCTGTAAACTGATAGATTAAAGTGACTACCAAACACAGCTAATCTCCATAAATCTCAGAACCTAAACACTTGTGCATCTAATTAACTATGTCAAAGCAATTGCCATGACCCATGAAAATATGCTCTACTTCCCCCAGATCCAAGAGAGCTAATAAATGAACGCATATGATAGAAAAATGCTATTTGGCAAAATAAAATTCTGTTTTACAGATCAGTGGTAAACTGATTTTCTCTCTTTGTCTCATATGTTACTAATAAAACTTCCCTTGTTTTTCCATGTATTTGTTTATTTTTTAATCCATCAAATTTGTGTAATTTCTTTTAAGTTAAAGAAGATGAGTGTATTGATGGAACAATTTAAAGACACAAGGGTTAATTTCTGCTTCTTAATCAACAATAAATTTCTGGCATACTCACCGTGAAAGAAATCTGAAACATGCAATGCAAAGATCATGCTTGAGAAATTTTAATAGTTGTCCTCAAAAGGATGACTTCTTAAAAGAAATGTTTTATACATACTTTCTACATATTTTAACCACTTTTAAAGGACAAAAGAGACACAATCCAATTAGTATGTGATTCAAGGGGCTGGAGTGATGGGTTAGTAGGCAAGGTACTTGCTGTACAATCATGAGAACCTGTATTAGGATCCCAGCACCCAAGTAAATACCAAGAATAAATAGTGGTTGCTTAAGATCCCTACAATTGGGGCTTGGAGACAGGAAGATGTCTGTGACTCATTAGATAGCAAGTCTGTCCACTTTCACTGAGAGAGTCTGTCCTAAACAATTAATTGAGTAATAAGAGAGAAAAAAAAACTGATGGTAGCCTCTGTCTTCCTTATATACATGCAAATCCAAGCACATACACATATGTACAAATGAGCATATATCACACATGTGCACACACGTACAGAGGAAGAGAGAGGGAGACAGACAGACGGACAGTGAGATAGAGATAGATGTAATTCAGAAAAATAGTAATGAGTTAGTAAAAATCATACCAATAGTCTAGGTAAGTGCTTAGAGAATGAAGTCTTGACATTGAAAATTGTGTTTCCTTATTAGTTGTGCAAAAGAAATTCTCTCAGTAAGTTTACCTTTTTTAATAAACAAAGAAAGTTTGTGAATTTAGGGATAGATGACTTTGTGGATTGGGGGCAGGAAACAAAAAATAACAGACCTTTTCAATCGTATTGCAAACAGTGACACAAGCATCCATCTGCCTGTGTTTTATGATGAAGAATGCTGTAATTATTTGATGAGTAGGAGGGAAATTTTGGTGGGATGGGAGATGGAAAAAGGCCAGGGAAGCTGGCTGCTTCAAGTTCAATCTGAAAATGTCAAATTAAATGTGTGTTCCCGTTCTGAAAAATACCTCTCCTTATGCATCCCCGTGTTGCTGCTTGATGCAAGCAAAACCCTCAAGTGCTTTCTGAGTGAGATTCCTGCATCCCAGTAAATGATAGCCAGTGCCCAGGAGGGACCAGATAATCCAGCCTCCGAGGAAGGCACTCACATGGGCATTTAGATATCTATAAATACCTTCTTTATATCTTCATTTCCACTAGGATGAATTAAATCACAGACCTATTAGAACTGAAACCATTGAGGCTTTCTTTGGATTGGAAATAATTTGAATTCTGGCTACCACCTTTATGTAGCAAACTAGGTTACTGTTACTTCCCTCAGGCAAACACATGTGATTTTAGCTAATCAGGCCTGGTATGTCACTGCTGTTTCACACAAACAGGGCTAAGGACCAGGCATTACCATACTCTTCTTATAATACATAATTCTGAGTTATCAGATGGAATGTTTGCATTCATGTCAATGAAGAATTTTATATGAAAACAAGTTTTTTCAGTCAATGGGTATATTTGTACATTTTTAATAATATGTTTTTATTTATGAAAATTTCATACACTGTATTTTGGTCAGATTTGTTCCCCTCCTCTAACTCCTGTCAGATCTTCTTACAACCCTCTGTGTTCTCTACCTATCCAACTTCATATCCTCTCCTTCCCCTCAACTCTGTCTCTCTCTCTCAAATGAAACAAAACTAAAGGAGTCCTTTTGTGTTGAGGCCTGTAGTGTCACACCACAGAAGAAAACCAGCTTTGTGTGAGCTTTTGATTTGTTCATACAGCTCTAAGTACTGAGCTACTGGATTAATTCTACATTTACATTTTGTGAAACTGAAGATGATTTTCTAACACAAAATCACGGAAGAGTTAAATTGCTTTATTTTATTTATATACTTTTCTCCTGTTATTTTAATAAATATTAGTGTGAACACTGAAACACTGAAATTATAAAACATTTAACAAAGGAGATGTAATGGAGGATGGTAAGTAGGCTAATTGACTTATTTTTAGATTAATAAGCAGTAACTAGTAACAAAATCAACTTATCAATGAACAAATTTCACCATATCTCAACAGAATATTTTGTTTAAAATTAAAGTTTGAAATACTGTAAATTTTCTCTTTATTATTACACATCTTTAGTAACTACTAGCTCCAGCTAGCTATGTTTATTATAGTTACAATAAAATTACATAATAATAAGTAAAAATATTTAGCAGCAATTCAACATCATATAGTGATACATCAGCTTAATTAATTTTTAAGGAAAAACAAAGGTCATTTGATCTAAGTCTTTTAATGACAAACAAACAAAAAGTGTTCATCACAAGCCTGTAACAAAAACAAGTCCATAAATAAAATTTTTAATAAGATAGTATATCATTGTTCTTCATGGAAATTAGTGATGCATGGTAACACATGTCATTAGTGCCAGTAAAAATCCTTTGGAGAAATCATGATTGCATTTTAATGAATGAGCTAAATGCCTGGGATTGTCAACTATGCTAAAGGAATAATTATCTGAAAAAAATTAATTCTGGCATTTGGTAATTAGTAGTTGAAAAATTGCAATCTTTACTGAAAGAATTCTTTGTCTGAAATGTTTTATGCCAGAGTTGCAAATGACATTGTGTGTAGAAATATTTTACTATGTTACCAAAGACTTCTCTGGGTCAAGGCAATATTTAAAAAAAAAAAATGAAAAGCCTTATCTGTGTACTAGCTATACTAACAGTTATAATTATCTTTTTCAAAGATAAAAATTTATAACCATATTAAAAATACCTGGAAAATTTATAAGACAGGTAGTTAAAACTATATATTTGTTGAAACACATATCATACATAGCGGGTCCAGGAGCAGACTCACCTCCAAGCTCACTTTTCCACTTTGGTCTATAGCTGTTGGTTAGACAGAAGTTGCTTTCCACATAGAACATTCCCTAGTACAATGCTTAGAGTGCTTTCTCCAAAAGGATGAGTAATGGGAGAGAGAAAGAATTACAAGGAGAAGATATTGGGTCAAGTGTAAACAAAGAAAACGGGAGGGGAAAAGAAGAGGGTCCCTCAAACACTGTCTTTTGTCATGTAATCTTTCAAGTTAAGTAATAATGCATGTTCTCTGTCTCAGTGCTTAATACTAAAAACACCCTCAGAGAGTTGGAGATTACACCAACCTAGGGTTGGGAGCATTGAGAGCTTCTTTAAAGACTTTATAACAGAGCTGAATCCTAAACTTGGATAATTTATTAGCAGGTTTTCACTTACATTAACATCAACATAGGCAAAGAAAGCCATTCAAACACTTGGATTAGAGATAACTAGAAGTTGGAAGTCATGGCACATGCCTGTAATTCCAGTACTACAGATATTGGTAGACTATAAATTGTTAATATTATATTTCTAAAGATAACTACTGAGCTGTGCTTAAAATTCTGATAATTAGAGAATGTATACAGAAGGAATAAAAGGAAATGCATACTAAAAAATTAAAAGCCATGCATTTAAATAGTTCAAAAACAAGACATGTACATATTCATATAGGTGTATACTAAGTACCATAAATGACTAAGTTAATGCAAATTGATTTCTTAGTCCAGATAAACTATATGTAGTTTTTAGAATGATCATTACATCTTCTCAGTAATGTTGATTTTTTTAAGTTTTAAAATTGAAAAAGTGAACATATAGGGTTTTTTTTTTAATAATGGCTTTTTTTGTTCACATGAACTAAAACTACTCATTATTGGCATTGTTACAGGATTTTTAATAAATGTTTTTTTATAGTGAAACTACATTCAAAGAAATATTTTTTAAATTTTTTATTTTTTAAAATTTTTTATTTTTGAATAAAGTCTCATTTTTTATCATTTTATACCCTTGTTCAAAATCCCTTCCCCATCCAGACCCCTCCTGATCCCTCTCTCTTCTCCCCTTCTCTTCATCTTCTCCCCAGAAAAGGCAGGAGGTCCCAAGGTGGCTTACTTCAGCATCAACTCCAGGCAAGTCCAATTTCCTCATCCCAATATCAAGACTGGGTCAGGTGTTCCTCTGGAGGGAATGGAATCCAAGGTGCTTCAGATCCCAAGGTATTCAATGGTTGTGGCTTGCACCTTTGGTGTGCTTTATTTTTTGTTTAAAGACCACTAATGTGTGAGAACATCCCGTTTTTCTTTCTGGGTTTGTGATATGTCACTCAGAAGGATACTCTCCAAGTTCATCCATTTTCATGTGAATTTGTACAACAATTTCAGTTGAGGTTATTTCCAGGTTCTTGCTATTACAAATAATACTGCTATGAACATAATTGAGCTAATGCTTTTGGAGTGTGAATGTGCATCTTTAGGGTATATGCCCGATAGTAGTATTATTGCTGGATCCTAGGGGAGATTGATTCCTAGTTTTCTGAGAAACCACCATATTGCATTCCAGAGTGGCTGAACAAGCTTACACTCCCACCAACAACAGAGGAGTGTTCCCCTTGTTCTACATTCTCTCCAGCATAGGCTGTCCTCTGCGTTTTTAATCTCAGCCATTCTGACAGGTATAAGGTGGTATCTCAAAGATGCTTTGATTTTCATTTATCTGATGGCTAAAGATGTTGAGCAATTTTTCAAGTGCCTTTCAGCAATTTGTAATTCTTCTGATGAGAATTCCCTTTTTTAGATCTGAACCCCATTTTTTCCCTTTTTATTATGAATAAAGTCTCATTTTTTATCCATGTATCCCCTTGTTTATTTTTTAATTGGGTTAATTAGGACATTGGGCACTAGTTTTTTGAGTTCTGTCTATATTTTAGAGATCATTTCTCTGTCACTTGTGGTGTTGGCGAAAATCTTTTCCCATTTTGTAGGCTGTCATTTTGTCTTATTGACTGTGTCCTTGGCTTTAAAGAAACTTCTCAGTCTCAAGAGGTGCCACTTATTGATTGTTGTTCCAAGTGTCTGTGCTACTGGTGTTATATTTAGAAAGTGGTGACCTATGCTAATATGTTGGAGGATTTTTCCTCCACTTTCTTTTCTATCAAGTTCATTGTGGCTCAGTTTATGTTGAGGTCTTTGATCCACTTGAGTTTTGTGCAGGATGACAAGCTTGGATCTATTTGCATTTTTCTACATACTACCAACCAGCTATGCCAACACCATTTGTTAAATATACTATCTTTTTTCCATTGAGTATTTTGGGCCCCTTTGTCAGACATCAGGTGTTCCTAGGTGAGTAGGTTAATATTGGGGTCTTCAATTCGATACCATTGATGCTTAAGTTTGTTTTTATACCAGTACCAGGCTGTTTTTATTACTGTAGCTCTATAGTATAACTTGAAGTTGGAGATGATGATGCCTCCTAAAGTTCTTTTGTTGAGCAAAACATTTTTGACAATCCTGGCTTTCCTCTTATTCCAAATGAACTTGAGTATTGTTCTATCAAGGTCTGTAAAAAATTGTGTTGGGATTTTGATGGGAATAGCCTGGAATCTGTAGATTGCTTTTGGTAGGATTGCCATTTTTACTATGTTGATCCTACCTATCCAGGAGCATGGGGGATCTTTCCATATTCTGATATTCTCTTCAATTTCTTTCTTCAGTGATTTAAAATTTTTGTCAAATAGATCTGTTACTTCTTTGGTTATAGTTACTCCAAGGTATTTAATGCTATTTGAAGCTATTATAAAGGGTAATGTTTCCCTTATTTCTTTTTCAGCCCATTTATCTTTAGTGTATAGGAGGGCTACTGATTTCTTTGAGTTAATCTTGTATCCTGCTACATAGCTGAAGGTGTTTATTAGCTAAAGAATTTCCCTGATAGAATTTTGTGGATAACTTATGTATACAATCACATCATCTATAAACAGAGATAGTCTTACTTCTTTTTTAATTTGTATCCCCTTACTCTCCTTTTTTTCTGTTATTGCTTTACCTAAATCTTGAGAACTATATTGAATAGATAAGGGGAGAGAGGACATCCTTGTCTAGTTCCTGATTTTAGTGGCATTGCTTTGAGTATTTCTCCATTTAGTTTGATGTTGGCCGTTGGCTTCTTGTAAATCATCTTTATTAAAAATAAAGTCTTATAAAACCCAGATGCCCTTGAGCTTCTTATGTAGCCAAAATGACCTTCAGATCTTTCTCTCTCTGCTTCCTGAACTCTGGGATTTCAGATGGAATTTCAACCTCATGTTAGTTAATTTTTTTCCCAAGTGGCTTTATGGAAACTAGTCAAAGATGCAATTATTTAAAATATTATGAAATATATGTTTAGTAAAATTATTCATTATCCATAGCTCCTTTGTGCCATATCAGGCCAATGGGATTTTTTCACCTAATTTTACTTAGTTCTGATTTAGCCATAATTTAAATTATTTTAAATTATTATTATTACTAAGTAGTTTATGTCATAAGTGAGGCAAGTTATGTTATCTGCAGCTCAGAGCTGCATTAAGAAATATTAAGACATTAAGAAACTTGTTGAAAATACAAATTAAAAAATTTTTTATCTAGAGCATATTTTTTTCTCCTTCAACTCTCTCTAGGTCCTCCCAACCTCCCTGCAACCCAAAGGCATTTTCTTTTTCTATTTCTAAAACATAAAAAACAAACAAAAAAGCAAATATTAAAACAAACAAACAAAGCCCAATAAGACAAAAATACTAAAACGAAACAAGTGTATATATTTGTGTTTAATTTGTTTTGTGTTGGCCAACTACTCATGGGCATGGGACCCGCTGTGTGATTGATCTACACAATGGCATTCCATTAAAGAGAATGGAATTTTCCTTTATATAATATATATTAGTTCTGATGACTCTGTATCTGGCAGACCCTGTTTCATTGGCGTGATTTACTATCTCTGGCTGATATATTTTTTTTTTCTGCTCCCATTTTCCTGTAGGCTCCTGAACCCTGAGGGGAAGAGTTTGATTAAGACATCTGGTTTAGATCTGAGTACTCTAAAGCATCTCACTCTCTGCTGTGGGTTTCTATGTTAATTACCATCTACTGAAAGATGAAGCTTCTCTGATGAGAGTGGAATGGTTGATTGACTCATCTATAATTATGGCACTATGTCACTAAAAGTCACTTTATTGCTATGCTCCTTTAACAAAACAATAGTAGGAGTTTTTTGCCCTGAGTCTTTGATTTACCTACTGTCAACTTCTTGTAACTTTAGTAATGTCAGGTATGAGTTACACCTTATGGGCTGGGCCTAAAATCCAGTATAAAAGTCCTCCCCATAGCACTGTGACACTATTGTACGTGTTAGCAGAAGGTCATTGTTGTAGGCTGTAGGTTTGTAGCTGGGTGATATTAATGCTTACTCTCTAGAACCACAGACACAAGTAAGTAGATGCAAAGCTTTGAACTGGACCACAGCTCAATTTCTCCAGATTTGATGACATAAGTAGATAGTGTCTTTAGCATTCTGATCTTAACATTAAATTGTGGGGGTAACATTGGTAGCAGCATGTGATGTTTAGGGGTGTCTATGGGACCCTTTTGCCTCACCACCTATTTCTGCAACTGAAGGTTTTAGTTGGTGCTGTAAGATGTCTAATTGGAGCAGACACACACACACACACACACACACACACAATCCCAATTACACCATGACTCCATTTAAATTCCATTTATATATACATATAAATTTTTAGGGCTTTTCTATAGTTATAGGTTTCTATATGTATTTTTAAAATGCCTTTTTTGGCAGCTGTCCTTCTCCATATTTTCCCTTTCCTCTCATTCCCCTCCTCATTCAATCCTCCTATTCCAGTTTTCTCTTTATCTCTTTATAACTTCCAAGGAAAAAGAAATAAAATATAGGGAATCTGGATTTTTAATTTTTTAATTAGTTAAGTGTGTGTGTGTGTGTGTGTGTGTGTGTGTGTGTGTGTGTGTGTGTGTGTTAAAGCTTTAGATTTTGAAATCCCTGACTGTAACAGGTAGGAACAGTATTCACACAATAAAACAGGTGGTGTATTTCTCAGGTGATCCATGTCTTAGAGCTCATTAAAACAAGTAAGCTACCCTTAGTAGCTTCAAGTCAGTTACTTCAAATTAATTTCTTTGGATTAAAGTTTTTCTTAGAAATAGCTTTCAGTTAAGAATTTGTTGATTTAAAGATCATCTCTAAAATTTCTGACAAAAATATTGTGTCTTTTGGCAAAATCCTTGCAGTTCTTTAGAGTTGGGGAAAGGTTTTTATCAGCAGGTCATCCTGAATAACCATTTCAGAGGTAAAGATTCCAGATCAGGAAAGAGAGCACTCTCTCTAACTCAGTGGAAGGGACTGGCTTCCCTGTAACATTCTGTTTTTCTAGTTTTATTTTCACCTATATGTCTCCATAGTTATTTTCAAGCCCAGGGTCAAAGAAACCAAACCATTCAGCTCTGAGCTGCAGATCGTAGGGCTTGACATGACAACACGGAGCTGCAGGAAGGTGGAAAATCCACATGCTTTTCGGCAAGCTGCTTCCCCAAAGCAACAGGGTCCTGCTGTCCCACTGATGCCTCTGCCCTGGGATTGAGTTTCACATTTTATAACATTTTCTTACCAAAACTTTCATTGATGAAAAGAGATGAGTGCTGACAAAGAAAATAAGCTTATTTCTCCATCAGTCAAGTTTCAAAAATGTCTGCTCATTTGTTCTATTGACAATGACAGTTCACTTGTGTGCCAAGCAATTCTGATGAGTCTGTGACATGTGGCATGTGAAATTATATATCTTTAATGATTATTTAATAGCTTGCATTCACTGAGTACCTGACTTTGTTCTACTCAGTGATGACATAAGTAGGAAGCCATATGACTAAAATTTAAACATAATGCTACTGGCTTTTACCTAGTAATTAACTTATGATACCTGGTTGTTGAAATATACAGGAAGATAACATAAAATTTGACATAAGTAATAGTCTGAAGTAGGTTTTGAAGGCACATCCCCTGGTGTATTAGTCAAAATGATTCCTACAAGAGGAAAGAAAGAACACTGGGCCTGGGGGCTCACATTTATAACCTCAACACTCAGGAAGAGACTGTAAGAGAGAAGCTATAGTTTGTGGCCAGTTTAGGCAATGTAAGATCATGTTCCTAAAATAACAAACTATAGGAATGATCCATGAAAGCATAGTCTTATGTCCCCAAAATAACAACAATAAAAATTAAATAATAGCAAGTTCCAAGCTGGAAGTGCAGAAGAAAATTGCCTTGGTACTATTAGTTTCATGCCTTCCAAGAAGTTAAGAAAATGCCTTTTACATGCTCCTGCCCACTTGATATTTTACTCAAGGGTATAAGGCCATGTGACTCTGGACTCAGAGCTCTCAAATTGTGAGACAAAAATAAATCTATCCTCATTTCAGTTGTTTATGTAAAGGATTTGTATCACTGTGTTACAAAGCTAACTCACATATGTGCTAAATGATGTGAATGGGATAGAACCACATAAAGAGAGGCAACTTCACAAAAATATATAATTTTGACAGATGTATTTAAATGTCATTGTTATCAAAAACAAGCAAAATTAAGCATAACCAAAAAAATCACCATGAGGAATATATCACTGCTGAAAAACATGAAATGGATTTGGGAACAGTAAACTTTATTTTAAATAGAATTCTCTTTATTTAAAGAAAAAAAATGGAAGTCACTTTATAGAATATTTTCAAAACTAACATCAGACAATTTAATAACTCTTTTGTGTTGCTTCTGAGAGAGAAATTATTTAAGTCAGACTGGCCTTGAACTTGTTATATTCCTCTTTAACCTTCTAAATGCTAGGTTTAGTGGTAAGAATTAATGTGGTGGCATTTGTTAAGAATAATAATGATATACATGATTTTGAGTAAAATACACAGAAACATAAAACAAAGCTAAGCTTCAGGTCTCTAATATTCACTGACTGCATTGACCACCAGTGTATGCAGTTACTGAGTTTAAATTTAAACTAAAATTGAAAATAATGAAACATTTGACTCCTTAGCTGCCTTAATCTCATTTCAATTTTTTTTTTGGTTAGTGAACAAAATAACTAGTAACATGCCGCCCAGATGAAGCTGAGAAATAAAGAAGACAAGGAAACAGAACTCATACATATCAGAAAGTTACTAAAAATGGCAAGATTCTCAAGATACCACCCTAAAGTTGAAGATGCAGAAAACAACTTTAGGAAGGGAAGATTCTCTGACAAACTGACCTACCTACAAGTATTCCAGAGAGCTCCAGAGATTCAGCGACTTAACATCCATGTGTTGTCATGGGCAAGTGTGTGTGTGGCGGGATGGGGGGTGGGTGTTGATGATGCAACTGCCTACCATTCATGTATACTCCTATAATCCTAGTCTCCTGTAAGTAATCCCACACTACTGAACCCAAATGCTGATTGTAACTTCTTTAAACTCAATGATTCTTTGGGCTGGAATGTGTTAGGATCCTAACTTTGGTCTGACATTGGTTATTTATTAACATTATGTAGAATATAATTTAGTTTGTGTAATTCACATTTTTATCTGGTATATATTGCAGACTAGGGTTAGCAGACAGAAATTAGATTTTTATATTTCAAGAAATTTTTTAGAACTCACATGAAAACTATATAACTCAAGACATTATGACAGCTCCTGACTTTCACCTGGAAACAAATTTCCTAAGATTCTTCTCCTGAGAAGATTATGGGTGCCAACTATTTGGCTTTCAGTTTGGTTTGTATTTCAAGGGAAGTCCAAATTTGTTCTCTGAGGCCTGGCTACATACAGAAGATTATTAAGAATTATAACAGCTTGGGATCTGAAACACCTTGGGCCAGCACCTTGGAGCCCATTCTCTGCAGAGGAACACCTGACCCACTCTTGATGTTGGGGTGAGGAAAGCAGATCTGCCTGGAGTGGATGCTGAACTAAACCACCTTGGGACCTTGGGACCTTGGGACCCCCTGCCCTTACTGGGGAGGAGATAAAGAGATGGAGAGAAGAGTGAGTGAATGGGAGAGGTGGGAAGGGGAAGGGAGTTTGAACAAGGGGATACATGGATAAAAATATGACTTTATTCATAATAAAAAATAAAATCTTATGTGCAATGAAAAAAAAGAAATTATAATTGTGAAGCACTGAGGAGATGAAGAAGTTTGTAAAAACACTTTTTCATAAGCACCAGGATTTGAGTTTGACTCTCCAGCAACCATATAGGAAACTAGGTATGGACAGGTATATACCTGTGAGCCAAACACTGTGGATAGTGGAAACAGAAGGATGACTGGGACTTGCCAAATGCTAACTTAGCTCCAGGTTCAGTGAGAGACCATTTTTCCAGAGAAATTATGTAGAGAATGACAAAACAGAACAACTGAAATCTTCCTCTGGGTTCTGTACACATGCACTGGTCAGTGTGTCAACATACATACACACATATATACCACACATACATCTACCATACACTCCCCAATGTGTGTCTCTAAATCTAGAATAAATGCACTTTAATTTCCCTTTTGAAAATAGATAGTCCCCAACTTGCAATGTAGTTGTGTCCTGATATGGCTTAGCACAGGGCACCTTAAGCATGTTCAGAAGACTTGCATTCATCTACACTTAGGTAAAATCACAAAACCCACAGACTTGTAGTTATCTCATGTACACAACAGCAAATTTAAACTTCATGTAGGTTTGATGGAATGCAAAACCAGAATATCCAATATCCAAAACACACTGGGAACAGAATACACAGTTATCTCAGTTTTTCACCCTCATAATTACATGACCAGCTGGGATAGGCAGCATGTAATCATAGTCAACATTGTGAAAGAGAACAATACTGCTTGTTACCGGGCCAAGACAAATCAAAACCACACCTCAAATATGAGCTTTACTCTGCTGTTGCTACATAGTTGTAAAGATTGTAAAGAAAAAGATCCTTAAGTTGAACTGCTTTTAAAACTGCATGATCTGAGCTCATGAGCTGAGGGAATTTGCATCTCCATACTTTCCCTTATGGTCCAGATGATCCCCAAGTACATATTCAGTCTATACTGTTGTTAGCATTTACATGTATTAGAAGCTTCAAAAAATTCAGAACCTCACTGTCAGAGGTGTTCCTCGAATGAAAAATGCTTATAGGTTGAGAGTCTATGTAAATAGGGATCTTCCCTTCTCCAAACCCGGGTTTTTCTATTTAATTTTTATACAAACTTTCATTGTCACTAATATTTGTAAGTGAATATGGTATACAATGATGATTTCATTCTTGTATATAATTCTAATCAGAACTATCAGCTTTTCTACCTACTAAAATATTTACCATTCTTGATAGAGAGACCTTTGGAGTTTTATTTTAAAGTGTATAATAACCCTCTGGAATTACAAAAATAGAACTAATTTAGTATTTTGTATACATTAACCAACCTGACACAGTCTCAGTTTCCAGTGGCTTTTAGGTTATTCTTGACTTCATGAGATTGTAGCTTTCACATATGAATGACAACATGTGGTATTTGTTTCTGGTTTATTTCTTTTAACACAAAGTATGCCAGTTCTATTCATGCTCCTGCAGAAGAAGAGATTGTATTCCTTTCTATAGCCCAGATGTATTACACACAACACACACACACACACACACACACACACACACACGCACACGCACACGCACACGCACACACACACAAGTATGTATACATCCTCTGTCTCCTTTACTCACTCATTCTTGATGAGCACTTCAGTAGATTCCCTAATTTGGTTCTAATGAGAGTCCTGTAAAAATATGAACTTCACATTTTACTTTGATAGAATAATCTTATTTTCTATAGATATTTATCTAGTGAAAGGATTGGTATTTTCAGATATTTGTAGAAAAACTATGTTATTTCATTCAGCGTAGCAGTTTCCAAGATATAAGAATTATGTGTATTCACATTACTTCCCATTAAATATTGGATTTTGTATTTTTATTTTTTGAGGCAGGATATTATGTAGACTACACTGACTTAAAGCTCTCTATAGCCAAGGTTGGCCTTGAGCCCCTGATCATCCTGCCTCATCCTCCCATTTGGTCTGGTCACAGGCATATCTCTTCCTTTCTCTATCTTTCTCCCTTCCTCCCTCCCCCACCTCTCTTTCTTCTTTCTTTTATAATGTCCATGATAACTGAGATCAGACTGTGACTCATTGTGGTTCTAGTTTTTATTTTTCTCATACAACTGATATTGGTTTTCCTGGGCTCCCCATGACACTCTATGGTTCATACTTTCTAGCCTGTCATGATAATAGACTGGGTGCTCTTTCATATTTAGGTCCATATCACACTTACCCTTGTGTCACCAGCACTTATTCCAGTTTTGAGCATTCTGTAGAAAAACCATGAATAATGTATCAGTAATACATGAATTAGGCAGGAAACTCTTTATGTCTTGTCTTTCTATTCTCCCCTCTCACCTTTAATCTACATAGGCAAGTCTTCTTTTCTAGCACCATATTAGAACACTCAAAATTATTCAGTGCAGGAAAAGACTGCATAGTTCCTGTTCTTTCATCTCCCATACAATCTTTCAGCATGCCTGGATCCCTTTACAGTTTAGATGACTATTTTTCCCGTGTGAAAAATTCTAGTCTACCAAAGTTTCAACAAAGTGAGCCCCAGAATTGTCTGTGAGAGTCCTAAGCATCTCAGGACCTGGATTCATCTGTCAGGGATGGGGACTGTTGTCTTATCCTTGCCTTTACTTTCCTCTTGTCTGTCCACGACCACCAATGAACAGTCAGGAAGCATTAACTAGGGCTATCATTTCTGCTATGTTCCCGAAAAGCTAGCAGATATTTCATAAAGTTTAAATGAGTGTTTATATTTATTTAAAATATAAAATTTAAAATATTTTTTCTGTGGCACCAACACCTAAATAAAACTAAAAGCAAACAAAGAGTGATAAGGTTTCACTTCATGCACTCAAATCAAACATGAAATAATGCAGCCGCACTATGCTGGTATCACTAATTGACAAAGGCTTAGTGGCATTGTAGATTCTCTCATCATCCAGAGAACAGTGAGTCAGACACAAAAAGACAATAATGTCCTTTGTTTTAGGCAGTGACATCTCATCACACCCCCAAGCTCCCTTCATCCAAAATGACCATATTCCTAGAGACATCTCAGTAATTAGGTACAAAAGCCACAAGACACTAAGGCTCCTTTATTCCCTTTCAACATTCTGTCTCTTTTTTACTGTTTATACTATGATAAGGAACTTTGCTGTAATCTTACTGTTTTTTCTTTTTTTCATGGTATTCCTTTTGTGGGTAAGTTTTATAATACTGACTCCTAAAAATGTGTTCTTCAGATTCCCATCAGGTGACACAAAGTAGTTTATATCATAGGGCACTTATCGTTCACTGATGACTAATTTTAAAATTCATTAAAATGTCTATTTGGTCAAAGCAGTTATTCTGTTTATTTATTTATCTTCTCATACATTACATCCCAGACACAGTTTCCCCTCCTTCCATCCTTCCTATAACCTTCTCTCAATTTTCTCTCTCCCCCCAGATTCATTTTCCTTCATTTCCCTTTAAGAGAAGAGCAGGACCCCCAGAGAATATCAACTGAACATAGCATAACAAATTGCAATAAACCTAGGGACACACCCTCATATTGAGACTGAACAATACAACTTAGTAGGAGGAAAAGGGTCCTAAGAACAGGCATATGAGTCAGAGATACCCCCATTCACACTGTTGGAAATCCCACAAGAACACCATCTACACAACCATAATGCATGTGCAGAGGACCTAGAGCAGACCCATACAGGTCTGTAATTGTCACTTTAGACTCTGTAAGCCCCTATGAGCTCTGAATACTTGATTCCATGGGCTGTGTTCTCATTGTGTCCTCAACTCCTCCGGCTTCTGCAATTTTCCCCCCATTCCCTGTTCTATAGAGTTCCCTTGGCTCCACCTGTGTGCCTCTGTGTCTCTTCCTCTGTTCCACTTAGTTGATAGATGCCACTTCTGATACAGCTGGGCTAGGAATCAACTATTCATATAGCAGAATATCATTAGTGATCATTTTATTGAATTTCTTCCCCAGTCGTGTTTGGCTCTATCCTAGGTTGTATCATTGTTTTAAACCGGCTCCTTCCCTCTAATGAAAGTATGTGTTTACGGCTGCCAGGACCTTGTAGTTCACAGAAGCAACACAGCATCAAACTCCACATTTCTATCTTCTGCACTAGAAATCCTTACTGTGGGCTGTGGGATTGTATCTTCACCAAAGTGAAGGAGAAAACTTCGTTAAAAGCAGAATGACTTTGAAGTTGTCTGTAAATGCTTTTTAGAGTGATTGTATACTTCTGTGATAAATATTCACAGCCAGTGCCTGTTTTATCCTTTAGAAAATGTTTTACAGAAAGAGCAGTGCTGCAAACATGGAAAAGTGTATCCAGGATAAAAGAATTAAGTAGACACAAAAACAGACTTCAACATTGTAGCTCAATAATAAAACACTATGTAGCATGCACAGGCCCTAGGTTAAATCCCAAGTAAAACAATATAAATCAAATTCTATAGGAATTCTGTTAATAGATTGTAACCACTGCAAGTGCTTGGTAAATGCAAATATGATATTACATTATTTGATAAACATTTCTTTATTTTCCCAGCCTTATTGGAATGTGCAATCCACATATTAAAAGTATACAATAAAAGAGTGTATCTTGTACTTAGTATGTATTTATGCATAAAAGTAAAAACACTATCCATCTAGTCAATAGATTAGCTGTATTCATGATTCTGGAAAGGGTAGTAGGAACTTTCACCTTCAGGCAACTGTCATTCATTTTCCCATGTACCAGTCCATTGGCGGTGATTATCAGCCTGTTTTTGAGTTAGATTTTTATACATGTCACATATAAGTGAGACCATATAATCATTCTTTTTCATTGATTTATTATACTTGCTATAGTGTCCTCCAGATTTGTTCATGCATTGCAGATAATGAGATTTCCCCATTTTGGAACTACAGAACATATTTCATGGTGGAGTTAATTCACTACACTTTATTTACTTATTTGACATTCATTGGAATGTTTTTTATGCTGATTCAAGTAACTCTACTCTTTTCAATAACTTTAATCTTCATACTAATGAATAAATTGTCATTCTTCTCTAATCAAGTAACAATTATATTTTTATTTATACTTTTTATATTTTTAATTAAAATCTAATTATGTCTCTTCCTCACTTCCCTTTCCTCCCTCCAATTGTAGTATGAGGTTTCTGGTCTGGCATTTCCAGCCAAGCCCTGAGGTTCTGGCCCACAGACTTGCAGTCCCACAGAAACACACAGATGCTTAAATTAATTTTATGCTTATTGAACTAGGGATCAGGCATGTAATTTGCTAGCTCATTCATCTTAACTCAACCCATAATTCTACTTTAGCCATGTGGCTCAGTAACTTTTCTTAGTAACATTTCAACTTCTTTCCTCTGTTTTTGTCTCCTGGAATTTCTCTGGTGTCTCTGTTCTGTTTTTCCTGTTCCCAGAGATTTTTTATTCTGGCAGCCCCACCCACACTTCCTGTATGCCTTCAGCCAATCAGCATTTTTATTTAATCAGTAGGTCGGACAATTATTTACATTGTAACAACATAGTTTCACTACATCCAGCCCCTCTATGTTCTTTCCATCTAACCCCCTTATTTATTTCCACTCCCTCTCAAATTGATGGCTTTTTAAAATATTTGTATTGTTTTATATAAATATGCATAAATATATTGATATAACCTTCTGAGTATATTTGCTATTGCTTGTGTATATATAATTCCAGAGCTGACCAGATCACATTGTTTAAAAACATTAAGGAGTTCATCTCTGGAAGAATTAATTCGCCATTTCTCAGCAGTCATTACTTGCCTGTAATTTTCTAGTGCTGGGGACATGCAAACTTATCTCTCTGCATTAGCATGTCTACTGACATTGTCATTGTTCATATCTTCTTTAGGCAGCCATATGGTTGAGGTATCATCTGTATATCTTACCTGTCATTTGTAGGAGATAACACCTCACAGCAATTTCCTTCATTCACTGGCTCTTAACAACTGTCCACCTTCTTTTCTTCAGTGGTCCCTGAGCCATAAGTACAATAAATGTTTCAAATATATTTTTTAGGTCTGGTCTGCTCACAGTCAATTAATCTCTGCATTATGATACCAGTTGTGGGTTTTGTTATGATCTCCATTTACTATAAAAAGAGATTTCATTGATGCTAAGCGAGAGCTATACTTACATGTGGGTATAAGTATTATTCCTGTAGGTGCAACAGTGGCACTCATATCTGGGTAGAAACCGAGATCTGCCTGATTGGCATGGAGGCCTGCCCAACAAAAGGGAAAACTTGCCTGTCACTATAAATCAATTGAATTGTTCAGGGCTAGTGAGGTCATACATCTTAGAGAAGAGTCTATTTTCATCATAATCCATAACTGCACTCATTATATATTTAGTTTGTTTCTACATCATATTATAAAGACTATCTGTATAAATATCAAGAAATAATGTAATTGGATTATATATTTTAAAGACTAGATGGGGTTTTATTGCTTGTTTATTATAAGACAGGGCCTTGGTTTATTTCAAGCCTATATCTTTGAACTCTTTGTGTCAAGAGATTCTTTTGCCTCAGCTTCTCATGAAACTGGAACCACAGGTGTGTGCCATGATGTCTAGCCACTGGTCATATTCTTAACGTTTCAAGCATCTCTATATATGCATGTGTACTATGTGCATACCACACCATATAACTTTTCTTCTCTTTATTCTCACCATAAATCTGTCACAGCAGTTCTGTTTCTCTTTATTCTGATCCTCACCAATACTTCTTGTTACCAGGAGCCTTGGATTTTTTTCTGTGGCTATAAGAAACCCACTCTAACAAAAGCAACATAAGAAATGATAGGCATGTTTCAGCTCACAGTTGAAGATTATAGTCAGTTGAAGTTATTGCAGTAGGAAATCAAGGCAGCTCAATGTTTTGTATCCATAGTAAAAGAATGGAGAAAAATAGTGAATTCATTCATTCTGCTCAACTACTTTTCTTTACTTACATATTGTCCATGACTCACCCAGGGAATTGTGCCACCTTTCACAAGTGAGTCATCTCACTTCAACTAAGGTAACCAAGAAAGCTCCCCACCGAAAGCTAGTCATCACAAAAGCCAACTCAGGTATGAGATGATATAGTTTGCTTATTAATACATTACCACATATATATAGGGGAACTATTCCTTTTGTATTTCATTTGCTGAGTGGAAGTATACCAGTTTGTCAAAATCTAACTGAAATCATCTTTGGTTGCTTATACTTATGCTGTCATAAAATAAAGAGGGAAAAAGTCTAGCACAAATGTCAAGTTGTATTATTTTTTAGTAAGTCTAATGTAGCTACCACCCAAGTATTAGTTTTATAGACAAGGGGCACATTGAGATAACTTCAACAGTAGAATCAGAGAGAGGATGTGGTATTGAACACATGAAAAATTAAAGATATTTCAAAATACTGTCTTATCTGAGACCTGTGAAATACATGTGCTTCTACTTTTGTGTCCATCATTACATCCAGGCTCTTTGAGCAACTCACTTGGAGTAAATTATTTAATCAACTTAGAACCTTTTTGCTATCTGAAGGCTATGGATTGGTAAGGTGGCGGAAATATGGTCAAGGGACATGACGTTCTTTGACTGTCAATGTTGTGTATTTGTACCTTGCACCAAACAATACTTAAATTAGGGCAAGTTTTATATTCTTCTGGTTTCTTTGGAGGAGCAGCTCTGCTAGCATGGTTTTTCTAATGCACAACATCACAGACAAACTTAAGTGGCAGAACTACCTTCTCAAAATTTGGCCATATAGTATCATTCTTTGATCCTTATTCTCACCCATAGCCATGTCCCTGATATGCAAGCACCTGAGTACCAAGCTAAATATCAAAATTATTATGTTTTAATAAATTGGAGTCCTACTTTTATAACTCCAGTTACCTCATAAAGGAAAGAAATCCCGTACTGGCAGGGTTGGTTCATATTCAGTAAGTACTAGAGGCTGTAAATGGTATTAATATTTCACATTCTCCAATCTCAGAGTCAAATACAGCTATACACATGTGATTTCCTTCATACTTGAGCTCTGAAGTGACTTTTATTATTGCAATTTAAGAGGTCTAAATAGTTGCCATTTATCTGAAGGGCAACACTTTGCTGACACTGCATTTTTTAGACTTGTTAAACTAGGATGTCAAGACAACACAATAGGGTTGAGCTATTTGCAAACTTGGTGAAAATATTGCTAAGTTCTGCTTTTCAGGTGCCTTACATTTTTTATTTTCCAACTTTTATATCCCTTGAGATTTACATTTATATTATGTACAAAATAAACCAGCTATTTTATTGGCACATCTTCATATAGTTTATACTGTGTATTTGTAACAAAGTCTAATTTTCTTTAAGTTACTCTATCTAAGGCAGAGCTGTATATACACAGCATACTACAAATATTTTTCCAAGTTTACTAAGCACAACTTCTTATTTAACATCTGAGAAAAAAATGGATTTAAATTGTGGAAACAGAGTTCATGTCATATTTTCAAAGACTCGCTATTAGTGATTCACCAATGTTGTAACCTGTTTCTTGGTGAAATCCATATGTAATAAGCTTTTATGAGCTGCTGCACACTGTGGAGTTTCCTTGTATAAAGCAATAGCAAACACTTTCCCCAAGAGCTATAGATAACAAAGATAATAGAATGTATCAAGTACTCTGGCTTCCTGGTAGTTATGGTTTTGCTGGAACCAGGGAGCATGATGGCCTTTGCTTCTTTTTTTCATCTGCATTTCTCTTTGCTTGCTAGTTTCCTAACAACAATTGTTGTCACATACAGGAAGTTTTCATTGTTTTTTATTTCACAGACTTGTCAATTTGGTTGAGATTGGAATGCAGTTGTTTTCTGTGGAAAATAAAAGCAGATCTTAAAAACTGCCCCCCAAAGTCACAAACCCATGTGAAAACTCCTCCTACGAGTACAGCTGAGATGAATAACTTGCTACTAGCAAAGAGAATCAGAAAATGGAGCAACTCTCCTGATAGTGTTATATAGCAGAACCCAGGGGATTTTATAGATGTAATTAAAATCCGCAAACAGGGAGCCTTAGGTTTATCAAAAGAGGAAGTACCTGCACTGAGTCTATCTTATTCAGATAAGTTCTTTTAAACATTCCTCCAAGTCAAACTTTGTTCTCTTTTGGACTTGAAAAGACAAAATTGACTAGAGTGAAACAAATTCTCAAAATAGCCACCTGGACTTGGTAGGAGATGTCCATGTCTTTAGTAGATTCCAGCCCAGCAACCTTGTGAAACCTCAGAATGCTCAATGATGTTGTGTCCATACATCTGACCCACAAAGAACTGAGGATCATTCTTTAAGCTACGGAGTAGGTTCTATCTGTTTTTTGGTTTTTTTTTTTTTTCCAATTCTGAAATTTGCATGGAAGCACAAAAGATCCAAAGCTCTTCTTGAAGCTAAGTGTGTGTCACTGAAACAAAGTGCCTGGCTATTCCTGATTTTAAATTGTGCTAACCAGCTTGAAAGTAGCTAAAACTTAAATATGCAGACCAAATGAGAAGAGGGCTCAGAAATACAAATATATCTACCTGATTATCAATAAAGGCACCAAAACACAGAGTGAAGGAAAAAGTCTCTTCCACAACCATGAGGGAAAACTGTACATTCACATATAAAGATAGAAGCTAGTTCATGTCCCTGCCTGTATATAAAATTCAATAAAATATTGAAAACTTTAGTAGTAGAGAATCCTAAATTTTGAAACAACTAGAAGAAAACAGAGAAAACCCTTAAAGGCAGAGACATAGGCAAAAACTTTGAGAAAATGACTCCAATAGCCCAGGAAATAGTTGTAAGAATTGGCAAAGGTAATTGCAGCAGATCCAAAGCTACTGCACAGCAAAGGAAATAATTATCAGTGATTAGAAACCTATGGAATGGAGAAAGTCTTGGCAAATTATTCATCTACTAAGAGATTAATACTCAGAATATATGAGGAACTCAGTCATTATTTCTTTTTAAATTTATAAGATTCACACCTTTATAAAACTGGTTTGGAATTCTTTTTCAGTGGTCAAAACTCAGTGACAGTTATAACTGTGGAGAGCTGCGTTGTACCATGCCCTAAAGGTGGTGCTGGTTTCTGCCTTCCACCTTCCTGATGGGATGGTGAGTGCTCTCAGGAGTAAACAACTCCTTATTGGCTGTAGGTGAGGATGGTGGCTTGCTTCTGCACCTCAGGACCTATGGGCAATGTCCACGTGGCTTACAGGGATTGGAGGCCCAGAGGGTATTTAGCCATGAGCAGACTTCCCCCTGGGGTTGTTCGTGAGAGAGTGGTTGTTCGTCTGAGTGAGTGAGTGAGTGAGAGAATGAGCGAGTGAGTGAAAGATAAGAAGATATCTGAAAGGCCTGAATAAACTGCAGAGAGAAGGATCCAGTGTTGCGTCTTTGTTGCTGACGAGGTCACACGCGACATATAACAGATCAGAAAATTAAACAAAGTTAATGAAGCCCTAAGAGAAATAAAAGTGATCATCCAATCTTCAGAAAGTTTTGTGAACATTACAATAAGTCAAAGTGGTTGGACAAAAAAAAAATAGTAATTAATGTCTTCTACTTAAATACAACATACCACACAAATTCAAAGCCTGAGATTGTTCAGATTCTCTCTCCTTAAGAATGACAGAGTGCTAATTTGTGTGAATTGGGGCATCAGTGATATAACTGGGACACTTGATGGCATTTTAACTAATGATAGTTGATTGCATTGTTTTTATTTACACTGGCTAGTATGACCCAGTGATTAATCACAGTCACTGACAAGCTGGGGCCAGGATTAATTCTTATGAGAACAGAATTCAGGAACACAATTTCTTTAAAACATACAGTGTAGACTGGTAAGAATCATGCACAAATAAGTTGTTAATCCAGTTAGCCATAGCTGTCCTGGAACTCTCTCTATAGCCCAGGCTGGCCTTGAAATCCATTCATAATACTAATTATATCTTAGTGTTGATTTGTATTTGAAATTAGGTCAAAATAACAACACATTTTCTGAGTCTACATTACCATATAAACTAGAAAATGGGGCTAAATTTTCATAATTTTTTATGAGTATTCTAGGTAATTCTCAGGAACTCTAGGGTCTGATAACTCATAAACATGCAATTTATGATACACATTGTGCTCAAATACAAAAGTATAGAAAAACCTTGGAATAGCCTCTCAAATAAAATTATCATATTAAAAATAATGGGTTTGTGTGGGGATAATAATTACCTATTTTATCTTTCTTTTATTGTCCTGAAACTGTATCAATGGTTATCAATTGTATTGATTTATTTTATTATCACAGCAATATAGGTTTTGATGATTATCCTGTAGACTTGTTTCAATTTTAAAATTGCAGCCAATACTGCTCAAGTACTCCAAGTTTACACTGTCATGCAAACATCAATAAAGCATCTATTTCTTTGTTGTTTTCAGAGTGCTGTGGCTGCTCTGGCCTACTTTTTATGAATTGGATATTATTAAAGAAAAAAAGTCTCCAAATATGAACATGCTCAATATGTTTCTAACAAGAGATTTTGAAATATTTGACCTGTCAGGAAAAAAGGATTTCAAATGGTAGCATTCAATTTCATCCAATTCCCACACATCTTGGGTGTCACCAGAATTCAGTGCCAAAGTCCACAGACTAAATGCAGAAACTGTTATATAAATGACATGAGGAGCTTCTTTCTGTTGATTAGAAAAATCATCTTTTTTAAGAGTGTTAATTTTCTCATTAAAAGTGTTAACATTAAAGATAAGACTTCTATCACTTCTGACCCCTTCCTTAAGATGAAGGACTCTTTACATAGTTCTTTATATAGTGTGAATATGCACGTAAAGCACTCTACCATTTTCTTGTCAATTACTTTTTACATCTTGTCAAGCTGTTCTTGCTAAAATAGAAATTCTAAAAAAAAACAGAGATTTTCCTTTTCTTTTGACAGATCTATAAAATCTGTATGTAGCAGAGGAGCTAAACATCACATAGAAATTCCCATGGATTTGTTAACTGTGTAAATTCAGTGATAGACAATGTTCTAGTACCATTAGTTATTCACATGTATCTCTAAAGAATGAGTATACTCAAGCACTCCTGTGTTGGGCAACACTTAGAAGTACAGAAAATCATGTTCTGAAGGACTAAGAAATGTTTATGTCCATATACAGAAAGAAACTAGTACTCAACAACAGGTCCTATACTTTAACACGTTCATCAGCTATAGGTTAAATTCATGTTGACATCTCCTATTCTCTTACTTGGTGATCACATGAACAATATTTAATACCAGAAAATATAATTGGCATGGATTAAATATGTAACAATAAAGATATAAAGGAACAAAATATTAGTGGCCCATATCAGAGCAACATCCTGATATCATCTTCATTGAAATGTACCTGCAAGAGTACTATATTTAAAATTATTTTGTTTACTTCTTCTTTTCCAATTTGTATCCCCTTAATTTTTCATTCTCTTATTGCTTTAGCTAAAACTTCGAGAACTATATTGAATAGATGTGGGGAGAGAGGACATCCTTGTCTAGTTCCTGATTTTAGTGGGATTGCTTTGAGTTTTTCTCCATTAAGTTTGATGTTGGCTGTCAGCTTCTCGTTAATTGCTTTTATTATATTTAGATATTTTCCCTGTATTCCTAATCTCTCCAGGACTTTTATAATAAAGGAGAGTTGAATTTTGTCTAAGGCTTTTCAGCATCTAAGGATATGATCATGTGGGTTTTTTTCTTCACTTTGTTTATATGATGGATGACATTTATGGTTTTTTGTATGTTGAACCATCCCTGCATTTCTGGAATGAAGCCTACCTGTTCATTGTAGATGATATGTTTTATGTATTGCTGTGTAAGGTTTGCCAAATTTTGTTGAGAGTTTTATCATCAATATTCATGAAAGAAATTGGTCTATAATTCTCCTTTGTTGCAATTTTCAGTGGCTTGAGTATTAGGGTAATTATGGCCTCATAAAAAAGAATTTGGCAATATTCCTTCAGTTTCTACTGTGCGAAACAGTTTGAGGAGTAATGGTAGCAATTCTTCTTTGAATGTCTGGTAGAATTCTGCATTGAAACCATCTGGACCCAGGCTTTTCTTACTTGGAAGGCTTTTAATGAAAGCTTCAATTTCCATTAGGGTTATAGGTCTGTTTAGGTAATTAATTTGATCTTCATTTAATTTTGGTAAATGGTACCTGTCCAAAAGCTGTCCATTTTTTCTAGGTTTTCCATTTTTGTGGAATATAGATTTTCAAACTATGACCTGATAATTCTCTTGATTTCCTGGGGGAATGTTTTTATGTCCCCCTTCTCCTTTCTGATTTGAATATTCTCTCTCTACTTTTTGGTTAGTTTGGATAAGGGTTTATCTATCTTGTTGACTTTCTCAAAGAACCAACTCTGATTCACAGGTTCTTTGTATTTTTCTTTTTGTTTCAATTTTATTGATTTCAGCTCTAATTTTGATTATTTCCTGCCCTCTAACATAGAAGAAATTGACAGCTTTCTGGACAGGTACCATCTACCAAAATTAAAGAAAGATCAGATTAATTAACTAAACAGGCCTATAACCCTTAAGGAAATTGAAGCTGTCATTAAAAGCCTCCCCAAAAATAAAAGTCCTTCTCTATTTGCATTTGATATGATTATATACATAAGTGATCCACAAAATTCTACCAGGAAACTTTTACATCTGATAAACACCTTCAACAATGTAGCAGGATACAAGATTAACTCAAATCAGTAGCCCTCCTATACACTAAAGATAAAAGGGCTGAAAAAGAAATAAGGAAAACATCACCCTTTATAACAACTGCAAATAGCATTAAATACCTTGGAGCAACTATAACCAAAGAAGAAACAGATCTGTTTGATAAAAACTTTAAATCACTGAAGAAAGAAATTGAAGAGGATATCAGAAAATGGAAAGACGTCCCATGTTCTAAATAGGATCAACATAGTAAAAATGCCAATTCTACCAAAGGCAATCTACAGATTAAATGCACTTCCCATCAAAATCCCAACACAATATTTTACAGACTTTGAAAGAACAATACTCAAGTTCATTTGGAATAACAGGAAAGCCAGGATTGCCAAAACAGTTTTTCTCAACACAAGAACCTCAGGAGGCATCATCATCCCCGACTTCAAGTTATACTATAGAGCTACAGTAATAAACACAGCTTGATACTGGCATAAAAACAGACTTGTGGATCAATGGACTCAAACTGAAGATCTGGACATTAACTCAAAAACCTATGAACACTTGATCTTTGACAAAGAGGTCCAAAATATTCAATGGAAAAAAGATAGTATCTTTAACAAATGGTATTGGCATAGCAGGATGGTAGTGTATAGAAAACTGCAAATAGATCCAAGCCTATCACCGTGTACAAAACTCAAATTCAAGTGGATTAAAGACCTCAACATAAACCCAGGCTGAACTTGATAGAAAAGAAAGTGGGAAATACTCTCCAACACATTGGCACAGGCGACCACTTCCTAAATATAACACCAGTGGCACAAACACTAATGACAACAATCAATAAGTGGGACCTCATGAAACTGAGAAGCTTCTGTAAAGCCAAGGACACTCTCAATAGGACAAAACGAAAGCCTACAGAATGGGAAAGATTTTCACCAACCCTACAAGTGATAGAGAATTGATCTCTAAAATATATAGAGAACTCAAGAAACTAGAGCCCAAAACTTGAATAACCCAATCAAGAAATGGGGATCAGAACTCAAAAGGGAATTCTCAATCGAATTACAAATGGCTGAAAGGCACTTGAAAAAGTGTTCAACATCTTTAGTCATCAGAAAAATGCAAATCAAAACAACTTTGAAATACCACCTTACACCTGTCAGATTAGCTAAAATAAAAGACACAGATTGGCAGCCTATGCTGGAGAGGTTTTGAAGCAAGGGGAACACTCCTCTGTTGTTGGTGGGAGTATAAGCTTGTTCAGTCACTCTGGAATGAAGTATGGCAGTTTCTCAAAAAACTGGGAATCAGTCTCCCCAAGGATCCAGCAATATCACTACTTGGCATACACCTTAAAGATGCACATTCACACTGTAAGGGCAGTAGCTCAACTATGTTTATAGCAGCATTATTTATAACAGCAAGAAACTGAAAACGACCAGATGCCCCTCAGCTGAAGACTGGATTAACAAACTGTGGTACATCTACACAATGGAGTACTACTCAGCAGTAAGAAAAAATGATATCCTAAAATTCACAGGCAAATGGATAGATTTGGAGAATATCCTCCTGAGTGAGGTATCACAAACCCAGAAATATAAGCAGGGGGTGTACTTTCTCATTAGTGGACTCTAAGCAAAAAAGCAAAAAGCAAAGCATTTCCAAGCTGCAAATCACTAACACTGAACAGCTTGCGATCTGAAACACCATGGACCAGCATCTTGGATCCCACTCCGTCCAGAGGAACACATGACTCAATCTTGATGTTGGGGTGAGAAAAGTGGATCTGCCAGGAGTGGATGCTCATCTAAGCCACATTGGGACCTTGTGACCGCCTGCCCTTGCTGGGAGGAGATAAAGTAATATGGAGAAGAGAGAATAACTGGAAGGATTAGGAGTGGGAAATGAGATTGAACAAGGATATACATGTATGAAAAATATGACTTTATTCATAACAAAAAATAAATAAATAAACAAAAAAACCAAAAAATATTTCTTTTAATGTAATAGGATCTATGAAGATGAACTTGGAATCAGATTCTCACCCACCTTTCAACTATCATTCAATATTAGATAATAGATAGAAGAAAAAATAAAACTGTAGTTTTAGCAAATATTGCATGGATATCATCTTTTTTTGGTATTTAAAAGGTTTTTTTAATTTTACATACAAACCACAGTTCCTCTTCCCTCCCCTCCTCCTACTAGCCCCCAACTTCTCTGGACCCTACTCCTCCTCCTCCACTTCTCAGAGATGGTAAGGACCTCCATAGGGAGTTAATATAGTCTTCATATCAATTTGAGGCAGGACTAAACCTATCCACCATATGAAGGCAGGCCAAGGTATTCCTCTATAAGGAATATGGATAGCATCTTAACAAAAATCTTTTCCCAAGTACAAGTTCAGATTGTGTTATGGTCAATTGGTACCATCTTCAATTATATAATGGAACTATAGAGAGAGCAAAAATGAGAGAAGGGAGGAAGGTATGTTGGTCCCTAGATAATTAGGAAGCGTAACATTTATCTGAACTGTTATATTTCTTTTTCTGTTTCTATCATCATTTGCCCAATAATAATGTTGTATTAAAGTCAATATTTTGGAGTGGTGTGGTGGTTTGAAAGAAAATAGCCCCCAAAGTGAGTGACAAAATTAGGAGGTGTGACCTTGTTGGAGGAAGTGTGTCACTATGGAAGTGAGATTTAACTTCTCATATACTCAATATACCACCCACTGTCTGTGTCCATTTCTTGTTTTCTTCTGATCAGGATATAGCCAACACATGTCTGTCTGCATGCCTCCATGTTCCCTGCCATCATGATAATGAACTAAACCTTTGCAACTATAAGCTGTCACCCAAATTAAATGTTTTTCTTCTTGAGACTTGCCATGGTCATGGTGTCTCTTCAAAGCAATAGAGAACCTAACTAAGACACCACAAAAAAGGAAGTAGAGACACTGGTAGAATTAGAATAGGTTACAGCTCAGCTTCCCAATAGCTACTCTAAGCATGAAAGCTGCATCTTAAATTCTCTGAGTCTCAAGTTTTACTTTTTGTAAATTCTTAGGGTATTACTGACTTGGAGTTTGGTGAAGAGCTTGGAGAACTGCTAAAGACAGCTGGGTCCCCTCTGCCTATCAGTAGATCCTATCACTGGCCACTTCTCTGCAAAACTTTTTCCTCCAACCTGGGCCATCATTCCTTTGTTATTATGATATTTTGCATGTACAAATATTTTTCTTTTCTCATCATGAATACACACACACACAGAGATTTTTTATTTTGGTCTGTCATACTACCATTGTATATCTAATTTATTTGAGAAGAAGAATGTTCCAAAGTATATAGTCCCTCCTATTCTCACCTTGATATTCATGAAGTTTTTTCATTACCAAAATTTTAACCTTTTATTGTTAATGCCCCTCCTCATATTGAAAAGCTTTTGTGGCAGTATTTAATACCTGGCTGTCAGGGCTGCTTTTCTTGAAGCCTTTCTTTACCCATAAGACAGCATCATGTTCCCTTCCTTCTCTCCTGTCTCACAGTTGCTCAGCTCCCTGTCCTTCTCACTTTTTTTCTGATCTCTTAATCATGGCTGCTGGGCCTGTTGTCTTTTTCAGTTGTACTCATCACTTAAGTGTACTCCTTCATCACAAAGACTATGAGCATTAATTGTCACCCTTGATGTATCTTCCCAGTCAAGATCCCCATGCTAAACTCTGATGTATGTACCCAAGTCACCGCAAAACTTCTACTAGTTTTCTAGCAGACTTTGCTAACTTACCCTTCTGAAATAAAGTTGTAGTCTTTTGAATAAACTCTTCTCGCAGTATTCTTCTCAGTCTTTCCATTATCTAACTTTAAACATCTTATTTTTATCAACTCTTTTATCAACATTTAATCCTCTAGGAGTTTATACTGGCTTTGCAGAAAACACCTACATTCCTATGATCCCTGCTGCTCCCAACTCACCAATGCTTATCCTGCTTGCCTGCTTCCAGTTTGCTCTTGTCTTAGATAGGGGTACTATTTTGTGATGATACACCATGATCAAAGAAAATCAGGTAGGAAAATATTTATTTGGCTTACATTTCCACATATTAGTCCATCATTGAAAAAAAGTCAAGACAGAAACTCAAAGAGGTCCAGAACCAGGAGGTAGGAGCTGATACAGAGGCTGTGGAGTGGCCCTCCTGCTTATTGGCTTGCTCCTCATAGCTTTCTCACCCTGCTTTCTTATAGAACCCAGGACCACAAGCCAGGCATCATCCCATCTATAATTGCCTAACATTATCCCCATCTGTTACTAATTAAGAAAATACCCTACATGCTTGCCTACAGTCCAATCTTATGAAGGGAATGTTCTTCATTGAGGTTTCTTCTTTTCAGATGACTACATTATGTGAAGTTGACATAAAACTATCCATTGCAGTTCCCCAAGAGTATGTTTTCTTATTATGGCAGAGTGATCCTGTGTAGGCACAGATACAAAGTGACATTCCATGGTATAAATATTTCAGTACTCCTCAGCTCACTGAGAGGGAACAATCAGAACTCTTACAGTGCCCTGTAGGATGCCATATAATGAAATATATAATTTCCTAATTACAATTCATCATAACACTCTGGTCACACTTGCCATCTTTCTATATAAGGAGACTGCAGACCCACTCATGCTTTGTGGCTTTCACATCTGTCCTCTACTCTGAAATGCTCCCATCCCAGATATTTATAGAGCTTACTCTTCAGTATCTTGTAGGTTTTGTACTAATGTTTTCTTTTCAGTAAGCTCTTCTTTTGTTCAGCCATTTACAACTATAATTCTCAATGTATTGGTACTCCTTGTAAACTATTGTTTTATTTTTTTATAGAATATCCATTCCTAATACTCAATTTGAATCGCAATGTATTTGTGTGTGTGTGTGTGTGTGTGTGTGTGTGTGTGTGTGTATGGAGGGATGCACACTTATGCATGGGTGTGTCTGATCATTCTTGGAAGTGGGGAGGCTACAGTTTAATGTCAGGTGACTTCCCCTCTCACTCTCTAATTTATCTTTTAGAGACAGGGGAGACGGGGCTACTCAAGAGATGTAGATTTCACCATCTCAGATAGATGGTCTGGACAGTGAGTCCCTATGATTGACCTATCTTAGCTCTCATAGCATCAGGAAATTACAGTTATATGCCACCACATCTGGCTTTTTTACTGGTGCTAAAGGTATGTATGCCTGTCCTTGTGTTTGCCCAGCAAATATTTACCAATTAAGCCATTCTCCCCAACCCCCAGATGGATGTTTTAATTGCTTTCTTCTGTGTACAGAATAGAGAG
This sequence comes from Sigmodon hispidus, assembly GCA_004025045.1. Taxonomy (NCBI): domain Eukaryota; kingdom Metazoa; phylum Chordata; class Mammalia; order Rodentia; family Cricetidae; genus Sigmodon; species Sigmodon hispidus. Next base: position 70,369 of record PVIH01010926.1, read on the forward strand.
GTCCCATACATGTTGGTAATTTGGCTGTTCTATTTTCTTTTAAAATATTTCTTTAATATTTTATTATTATAATATTATAGATTCCCCTTCCCTTTTCTTACTCCAAACTCTCTGATAAATAATCTTCTTTGCTCTTATTCAAATTTATGGCCTCTTTTTTGGTTTATGGCTATTTTATACATGACACAGGATTAATATTGAGGCATCTCAGATCACAGAGATTGTTTTATTATAAAAATGACTCTGAATTATTGTGAAGGTGTGTTTACTTACCATAATTAGATTTCAGAAATGAGTTGTCTAGGATTGCAACACATTGACAGGATAGGAAGTCTTGATTCCCAACTGAGGCATTGCCTCAACCAAAACTATCTACAATTTGTTGGCATTTATAAGGAATGTCTCTAATACTGCACATGTCACATGTTTAATAGTTTTCTATCTCTGAATTTCCTACTTACTACTTTGCTAAATCTTTATGAATAGGAGCAGAGAGTAATTTACTTCCATAACTTTGATGCCTCATGTCAAGTTTGGAGAAAATGTTTATCAACTTTTTGCAGAATTAATTAGTACATTAGCAAATGTGAATGTAGATAAATGAATGCATGTAATTGCAAAGCTGAAAAGATACTTCAACCACAGTACTTCAACTTTTCATAAATTCAAAAGGTATTGCTTAAAGAAATGTTAGAAAAATACATTAAAGGTAGTAAACGACTGCCTTATCATTTAAAAATATAACATTAATTTTTGACAGTTTTACAAATGTGTCTAATGGGCCTGGTTACTTTTCTTCTCTATTCTCTTCTATATCTCTTCAATTTTTGTCCACCTCTTTCTTTTGTGAAAATATCTTTCTCACATTCATGTCTTATAACTCATTGAATTTCAATCATCTGTGTGAATATGAGCTACAAACTATCCCTTGGAGCATGATAGACCCTTCAGTTGGTACATAAGTGACTTCCCATCCAGAACTTACCAGTATCTAATCATTTATTGCAATGTGGTTTAGTTTCATCACTCTCTCACTGAGCTATGATTGACTAATGACTGGTTCAGACTTGTCAGACTTGTCCATACTTATGCAGTCTACAACTGCTATGAGATCATAGTTGCAATGGCTGTGTCATACTTAGAAGACAGATACCACTATCTTACTTACCTCCAGCTCTTACCTCATTTCTGTACCATGTTCCAAGTTGTTCTCTGATCCCTAAAGAGGTTAGTTTAATGTTGTGTTAGACCTGAGCACTCAACTGTAACGTGGTGGCATCTTGGGCAGCCACAAGTGTCTAAATATACCCCATTTATATATAGGAAAGAAAATTCTAATTAAGTTTAGGAATGGCAGTTATGGATATATAGATATAGGTTTGGAAGGCAGCTTTGTGTCATGTAAGTTCAGCTTTAGAAAATAACAGTTACCTGTGAGAATATAAGACTGATTCAGCCACTTTTTAAAATACAGAGTGGTTAATTAGTGCCATAACAGTCATACCACTATTTTACAAGTTGATACATCTTGCCAGATAGGTTGGTTTTGAGTTCTAAGGATTTATAGCTAGATAAGATCATTGATTGTTTTTATTATTCACAACTTGAATAGCATCTTTGGCACTATAAAAACCTGCCAGCGGCAGCTGAACTCTGCACCTGGCCACACCCACAGCTCCTGCTGCTGCTGAGGGTATCTGCAAGGATCCCTACCGCGACCCCGAACTGAGTGAACTGAGCAAACTAACTGCAGGGGTCTCTGAGGGGCGGATTCGAACCCTGACCAGAGGTGAGGAGGGCTCGGCGGGCCTCAGCGCCTGTATCCTGGCCTGGGAGGGAG
>PVIH01010927.1:0-72103 GCA_004025045.1 Sigmodon hispidus
CTTGTTCAGCCACTTTGGAATACAATATGGAGGTTTCTCAGAAAATTGAGAATCAATCTCCCCAAGGACCCAGCAATACCACTTCTGGGTATATACCCTAAAGAGGCACATTCACACTCCAAAGGTATTAGCTCAACTATGTTCATAGCAGCATTATTTGTAATAGCAAGAACCTGGAAACAACCTAGATGTCCCTCGATTGTGTCCTCCTAAAAAGAGTTTGGCAATATTCCTTCAGTTTCTACTGTATTTTAAGTAAAACATTTTGAGGAGTGTTAGTATTGGCTCTTCTTTGAATGTCTGGTAGAACTCTGCACTGAAACAATCTGAGCCTGGCCTTTTTTTTATTTGGGAGCCTTTTAATGATATCTTAAATTTCCTTTGGTGTTACAGGAGTGTTTAGGTCTTTAATCTGATCTTGTTTTAATTTTGGTAAATGGTACCTGTAAAGAAAGCTGTCCACTTCTTCTAAGTTCTCCATTTTTGTGAAGTATAGTTTTTCAAAGTATGACCTGATAATTCTCTACATTTCCTGGGGTCTGTTGTTATGTCTCCCTTTTCATTTCTGATTTTGTTTATTTAGATAGTCTTTCTCTGTTTTTTGGTTAATTTGGACAGGGTTTTATCTATCTTGTTGACTTTCTCAAAGCACCAACTCTTTGATTCATTGTTTTTTTGTATTGTTCATTTTGTTTCAATTGTTTTGATTTCAGCTTTATGTTTGAATAATTCCTGCTGTCTATTCCATGTAGATGAGTTTGCTTCTAAGTGTTCTAGGACTTTTAGCTGTGCTGATAGTTCTGTATTGTGGACTTTCTCTAGTCTTTTCATGTAGACATCTAGCGCTGTGAATTTTTCACTTAATACTGCTTTCATTGTATCCTATAAGTTTGTGTATGTCATGGATTCATTTTCATTATATTCTAGGAAGTCTTTATTTCTTTCTTAATTTCTTCCTTGATCCATGTGTAGTTCAGTTGAATGATGTTTAGTTTCCATGAGTTGGTAGGTTTTCTGTGATTCTTGATGTTGTTGAACTCTAACTTTAGACCATGGTGATCTTAAATGGTACAAAGAGTTATATTCATTCTTTGTATCTGTTGATATTTGCTTTATGACCTAGTATGTGCTCCATTTTAGAGAAAGTTATAAGGGGTGCTGAGAAATATGTATATTTATTTGGTTTGGGAGGAGGGTTTGTTATATATCTATTAAATTCATTTGGGTCATAACTTCTACTAGATCCCTTATTTCTCTGTTGTACCCCTGTCTGGTTGACCTACTCAAAGGTGAAAGTGGGGTACTGAAGTCTCCCACTATTAATGTGCCAAGTTTGACATGAGGATTAAGCTTTAGCAGTGTTTCTTTACATATATAGGTACCCTTATGTTAGTGGCATAGATATTCAGGATTGAAATTTTTTCTTGATGATTTTTTCCTGAGATGAATAAATAGTTACCTTCCTGGTCTTTTTTTATTGATTTTAGTTTAAAGTCTGTTTTGTTAGATATTAGAATAGCTACACCAGCTTGTTTCTTAGATCCATTTGATTGGGAAGTCTTTGTTCAACCCTTTATTCTTAGCCTAAGTCAATCTTTATAGTTGAGGTGCATTTCTTATATGCAGCAGAAAGATGGTTTCTGTTTTTGCATCCATCGTGTTAGGATGTGTCTTTTTATAGGTTAATTGAGTCCATTAGCATTAAGGGATATTAATGACCAATTATCAATATTTCTCACGATTTTTGGTAGTACCTTGTATTTTTTTTTTTTTCAGAGGCTGGGGTTCTTCTGTGGGCTTATCAATTGTCTGTGCTTAGTTACATGGTTGTTTCCGGTTTTCTTAGGTTGGCATTTTCCCTCTTGGGCTTTTTGTAGGGTGGGATTTGTGGTAAGGTATTGTTTAAAAGTGGTTATGTTGTGAATTATCTTGTTTACTTCATCTATGTTGATTGATAGTTTCGCTGGTAACAGTAGTCTAGGTTGGCATCCATGTACTTTTAGTGTTTGTATATTGCCTGACCAGGACTTCTTTGCTTTCATTGTTTCTATTGAATAGTTGAGTGATATTCTGATGTGTCTGCCTTTATAGGTGATTTGAACTTTTTCCTTTGCACCTCCTGGCATTTTTAATTTGTTCTGTATGTTTAGAAGCTTGATTATTATGTAGCATGCAGACCTTTCTTTGTAGGTCTAGTCTCCTTGGTGTTCTGTAGACTTCCTATATCTTTATAGGCATTTTCTTCTTTAGGTTGGGGAAGTTTTCTTCTTTGATTTTGTGGAAAATATTTTCTGTACCTTTTAGCTGGGATTCTTTTCCTTCTTCAATTCCAATTATTCTCAGTTTTGGTCTTTTTATGATGTCCCAAATTTCTTGGACATTTTGTGTCATGACATTTTTGGTTTTAATGTTTTCTTTAACTGATGTATCTATTACCACTATTGAGTCTTCCACCCTAGAGATTCTATCTCCTATCTCTTGGATTCTGTTGGCTATACTTGAATCTGTGGTTTTGGGTCTTTTTTCAGATTTTCTGTTTCTATTTTTGTCTCGGTTTGTGCCTTCTTTATTGCTTCTATTTCAATTTTTTAATTTTTGGTAAATTTCTTTCACTTGTTTGTTTTCCTTTATTTTCTATAATTTCTTTCAGGGCTTTGTTCATCTCTTCTAATTTTCTGTTTGTATTTTCTTCTATTTCTTTAAAAGAGTTTTTTATATCCTCTTTGAAGGCTTCTATTAGTTTCATAAAGCTGTTTTTAAGGTCATTTCCTTCTGTTTTCTCTTTGTTGTTATGTTCAGGTCTTAAAGCTATAGAACCACTTCCTTCTTCTGGTGGTGCCTTGTTGACCTTTGTATTCCAATTCACTCTTTCTTAGTTTTTGGTTGGCTCTTAGTGAGTTGTTAGTCTGAGGGCTCTTAATCAGCTATGTGTTTAGATGATTGGCTTCTCTAGTGAGGTAACAGTGCTGTGATGCCAGTCATCACCTCTTGACCTCTCACCCCTCAGCTGGATATCCAGGAACTTGACAGTTCCCCCACTGCTATTTTGCTAGCCGTGTTCTGTGTGGACTGTGCTCTGTGCCAAAGTCGAGGGGCCGTTTCAGGGCCTGGGTTTCGGTGGCGAAAGTCACCTCTGACCTCTCAGCTGTGCTTTTAGGAATTCCTCGGCTTCCCTGCTGCTATTATGTCAGCCATGGTCTGTGCAGACTGTGTTCCCCACTGAAGCTCAGTCTCTTTTGTGTTTTGTTTTGTTGTTGTTTTCTATTTTATTATGAATAAAGTCTCATTTTTTATCCATGTATCCCCCGTAGTCAAATCTTTTATCTTTTAGCTATGTGCCCAGGACAAAGGAACTCAGCTGTTCCCCCACTGCTATTTTCCCAGCCATGTTCTGGGTGGATTGTGTGAACACTACCTTATAATGACATCAGCATGTAATGAGGATTGCTAGTAAGGGCTTTTCTTCATACCTTGTTGCCTTCCTAGCATCCAGTGTTGTCTATTTCCCATGCTGTCAAGTTCATCCACTTTGTTTGTGAGATTATCTGCTTTATTGCCCTCACTGCTGAGGCTATTAGCTTCAATTCCTTTACTGGACTCAGAATCTTGATTCTTTGGCCTTCCAATGAGAACAGAAGACCAGGATTCTTCAGAAGTCTTGCAGAGCACAGCACCAGTTTACTGATTTTAAGTTATCCTTCCTTATAAATTAGATATTAGGGTTCACTCAAATTTTTCTGTGGAAGAAGCTATTGTTGAGATACCTAGACCTTATTATGTAAGCCATTTTAATAAATCCTCTTTTAAAATATATATATTTCTATGGTTATGTTTTCAAAGCAACCAGAATAAATACATTAGATTAGGGAATGAGAGGAACTCATCACTGTGGTAAAAGCTTTTTCCAGATACAAAGCATACACATACCTACACCTTGGACTTCTTAAACTCCTCAACTGTGACAAATTTCTTTTTTTATGAACACTTTAGCTTATACTGTTAGAGAAATCTGTACAGTCGAAGACACAATTACGCTAAAATACATTCTGTAACAAAGAATTTCCTGAAAACATAATGTGTTTTCAGGCATGAGCATTCATTTTTCCATAGCCTCAGCCTAGAGGAGTTTTAAGCATCCTCTTCTATTCAGTAGTTTGATCAATACACATCTTCATTTTCAACTCAGCATGTGAACAGACATAAAATGAGACCTACAAAGCTTGTTTTCTGTCTCTGGATTTAACTCAAATGCTCACAGATTTCTCTCAAATTTCATACTGTTTTCCCAAATTACTCTTCCTTTCAGCACTTTTAAAGAGTCAAAATATCACTCATCTACTGTTTTCAGAATGAATTTTGTTGAATATTTTATGAAAGAGACAGTGTCCTTAAAGGAAACAAAGCACTGTGAATTGTTGCATGAGAAACTCAAGTCAGTTCTCAAAAAATAATCTTTAGCTAATAAATGTTTCCTAAGTCAGTAAACTGGCTGTGTTTGAGACAGCTTTATTTAATGTTCTCATTCACAATTAGTAATATCAATTGTTAATTTTTTGTTACTTTTTCCAAGAAGAAACTTGTTTATATAAAACTATAAAAAGTACACATAAACTCTCTTTGAAATATGTATATTCTAATTTTGTGCTGAAATTGTGTGTAAAGCATTCTGAAGTTTACCCTAAAAAGAGTTGTAAATATATTAAATGGTCTCTCTTAGTAATTAGAAAATATTTATATGCATAATATAATATTATTTAGTTAATAAATTGTTCCATAAGGTTACATATTTCATTTTACCAGACATTATATATATATGTAAATATAAACAATATTGTATCAAACCATAATAAGAACAAAACAAAAAAATCCAGAAAATCACTTTGTTCATTTTAAAAGTAGATTGTGGACCATAATAAATATAAAGAATAACATTAGAGAAGGCAGTCTAATTCAATAGTATTAATTGTACATATGAATTAACAGAAACTGCATGGGTCTTAACCAGGTTCTCTGTGTATATGTTATGGCTTCTAGTGAAATGGATTCTTGAGTATGATAATAAATTGTTTTATTATTATTGTGCTTTTTATTGAGTTATTTCCCTTTTGTTTGTTTTGTGCAATTTGAAAGTCTTAGTTTGCATGTTAGCATATTTTATTATATTTAAAATTTTCATTTTAATATTTTTCTTTAATGCCTGTTTTCTAATGAGAGACATGGCACAGTACTTGCAGATGGAAAATGAGATAAGAAAGAACAGAAAAGATAAGAGGAGATGGTTCATAATCAGGATGCTCTGTATAAGAAAAATCAGTTTTCAGTACAAGGAAACATACATCTAGAGACATTATTATAGTGTCAGATAAGCTGAAAATTTATCTGAAATAAGGATATAATTCTTACTATTAGCTTATGAATAAAATAGTATAATTTTGACAAATATTTTCTGTCAGTGATGATATTTTAGGAAATATATTGTTTTGTATTTGTCTAGTGATCATATAACTTCACTTTAATGGATTATTAATTTGTTTTTTATTATTCTATCAGTTATTTTTAAGTCTATTATGTAAGTATACATATCTACTAGCAGCAACACTAAGAGAATTTCTTTAGCACTTTGCACTGACATCTCTGAAAGGACAATCATTTGTACATGCTTCTCCTTGGCTGCATTTGTAATACAAGGCCATAGAAAATAAAAGGTGGCAACAGACTGGTAAGGAATATAAATTCAGAAAGGCAATGAATACCAAGAAAATAGATATATGTGGTATATAGTTTTGTAATATTTCCTTTCTTTTCTCCAAATGAGATGTCTGTGAGTAAATACCTTACTTTTATTATGTCAGTTCACAGTGTACTTAATGGTGAAATATGCTCTGAATAACTTGTTTGAGAATGCAGGTCTATGTGGTTGATATGAGATAGAAATATTTCTTGTCTTCTGGGTTTTCTAGTTCTCTTGTTTTTCATTGATTTACAGCATCAATTCCTGGCATGATCTGATCATTTCATATTCGGGAGGGTTTGCAAACAGCAAGAAAGCTTGTAAAGAGTGATTTAAAAACCCTCAGAAGTTCCTCAGTTTATTTCTCATAAATGTCAGAGCTTTACAAGCTACTTGTGGTCCTCACAAAGGAGATAATCCTACATCTCTATTTTGCTATGATAGCAAACATTTCTTACCTTGTCAGATTGGAGTGAATACTTGCATCAGAAAACTCTGTTGGTCACAGAGACATTTATCTGCTGAAATATAGATCTTAGTTCTGATAAAGTCCATGATCAGCAGCAAAAATTGACTTTTTGACTTAAAGTGGTTGTCAATAATTCATAGTTATAAAAGGTCAAAAAGTAATGGGGTTTTTTTTTGTTTAACTTGATATCTATGAATGTTAATAGGTAAATTCATATCAAACTACTGAACCTTCTTTGGCTAAGAGTAATAGGAAAGAGTGGTAGAACTCATAAGTTCATCAATAGCTGTCATTTATAGATTCAAAACAGGAAACTGCTTAAAATATTGCAACCATACTATTGCACAATATAAGAGAAAATTTCAGTTTCAAACTAAGCAAGCAACTATGTACAAAATTAACGACTATCACAAGTAAATGCATCTATCTGTACCTATCTCCCATCTGAGTGAACCCATATTAACAAAAACAATAAAAATCAAAAATTCTAAACTTATATTTGAGTACTTTATCATCAAAATATCATTTAAAATATATGATTACAAAGTAATTTATTGTAATATGATGTAAAATTCTAAGATTGCTAATTTTATATAGGGAGAATATGTACAATTTACTTGCTGATTATTTTAAATATCATAATAGGATTTTATCAGAATCCAATTGTTTAAGTCGTCAATATTTAGATAAAGTTAAAATCTATATTTTAGTATTTTCTTTTTGTTTCTAAGTGCCAGAAACATATAAATGAAAAAAAAGTATCTGACAAGAGATTTCTCATTTAGAATCTTAACTTTGAAGGAAAAATGAACAATTAACAGTTTGGTTAGCATTATTTTTAAGTAAGTAATTAATTTTACATCCTAGCTGCAGTTACCCTTTCCTCCTCCACTCCCTCTCTGATTCCATCCCCAATCCACTTAGAAAAGGGCAAGTATCCTATGATTATCAACAATATATGGCTTATTAAGCTATTGTAAAACTAAGCATCTATTCATGTATCAAGGCTGAGTACAAAGAACTCAAGAAACTACACATCAATAAACCAAATGATTTTATTAAAAATGGAGTATTAATCTAAACAAAGAATTTAGAACCAAAAAAATCTCAAATGCTCAAGAAATACTTAATGATATGTTGAACATGTTTAGCTACCTATGAAATACAATCAAAATGACCCTGAGTTTCTGTCTTAAAACTGTCAGAATGGTTAATATTAAAACATAAGTGACAGCTTCTAATGGAAAGGATGTGGAGGAAGGGGAACACTCTTTCATTCCTGGTGGGAGTGCCAACTTGTACACCCACTTTGGAAGTTATTGTGGTTGTTTCTCTGAAAATGAGGAATCAATATATCATAAGATTCAACTATACTACTATTGGGCATATAACCAAAGTATACTCTATCATACCACAAAGACACTTGCTCAACTATGTTCATAGCACTGTTATTTGTAATAAATAGTACTTGGAAAAAGCTAGATATATCTCGACTAAGAAATGTATTTTTAAAATGTGGTATGTTTACACAATGCAGTATTACTCAGCTGTAGAAAACAAAGACACCAGGAAATTTTAAAGCCCATGGGTATAATTAGAAAAAAATAAACAAAAACAAAAAATCTATCCTGAGTGAAGTAACCCAGACTCAGAAAAACAAACATGGTAGATATTCATTCATCAGTCAATATTAGCTCTAACAAAAAGAATAACTATGCTACAATCCACAGACTCAAAGAAACTAGGTAACAAGGAGTATTCATAGAGGGAATGTCCAGATAGCCCTGGGAAGGGGAAATAGATTTAGTGAGTGGACTGATGGCAGGTGGGGATGTGAACCTGAACCATCAAGTTTATCAAGTGGGGGGAGTGCAGATGGAGAGACTGATAGAGACTACTGGAAAAAAGAGGACATTTCTAGGATTAGGTAAAAACCTGGTATAAGGGTATGTCACAGAAATCTAGAAGAAGGGCTCCAGTTAGTACTCCTAGAAATATTAAATATGTGACTTGAACAGGTCATCTCCATGAACCAGATGAGAAAGCATTATTTAATTTAAAACATATTCATAATTTTTTTATTTGAAGAGATTAAACATAAGTAAATATTCTAAAAAAGGCAAGAGGCATTATTTTGTAGGGCTGGAGTTATAGTTGGCTGTGATTATACATGGGTGTTGGGACTCAAATCTGGGTCCTCAGAAAGAACATGAAAATCTTTTATATCCTGAGCCATCTCTGAAACCAAGAGAGTTAACTTTTCCTTATGAATGGGGTAAAGCATTTACTTTCACTTAGCAAGCCAAAGAATTTTGTTGTATCTTTTTAAAACATAATACTGTAGAAATAATATCATGAAAAAGAGTATGTAATGAATAAAAAACCAGAGAAATAGCAATCATTTAATGAATATCTTTCATACAACCACACTTTTCAGACACTGGAAAAGAACGAAGAACTAGAAAAATATAGATTATTCCATGCTTAATTGAGGAAATTATTATAAAGGAGTTTCAAAAATGATCCACCTCTCAGGATAATGACAAGAAAATGGTCAATTAGAAGTCAAGACATAACTGTGAAAGTAAAGATTAAGGGAGAAGTGGAAGAAAAAGTTTACAGAAGAGTAACAGAGAAAAAGAAATGACATTTGTAATTGTCTTATTTTTGTTTGTTCTTTGTTTTGGTTTCAAAAGTAAAGGATCAAGCCAAATTGGCTTAGAAATTAACAGTTAGATATAATTGGCCTTAAACTCTGGCAATTTTTGACTCTTCCTCCAAGTAGTAGAATTATATGTCTGAAGAACTACCAAAAACCTCACTACATTTGAAAAAAATAAGATATTCAAAAGAGCAGTTTGCAAAGGAGGGCAGCCACCAACAGTCCAACCTAACTGTGATACCTGTGAACCACATCAATGGAAGCAGAGCACAATAGTCCTGTCGTCTATACATACCTTGGTGGTAACAATCAGCTTTCTAACTGACTAATAATTTGCTCAACAAGAGGGAAAGCATATCTGATACAGGAAACCTAGCTAACTAATGAAGTCACAGAGAGTAGAGGAAAATATACAACAACACTTTACTAAATCAACATAACCCCTTATAGTATCAGCATTTGTCCATTCATTCACTGGTAAGGGTAGTCTTTTCCCCTTCATCATGGAAACTTCCTTTGCAACAAATGCAGACCATTGTAGGAAAGCAAACTTAATGAAAATGCCGAGTTATGGAGCCCAGTACATCTACTCAATACTATCACATCTAACATTCAGGGAACTTCAAGGAAGAAAGGGTGGAATGATTGTGGATTGTGAAGTTGCCTGTCAGATTGAGTCTTCTACTCATCTCAGTGGCTCCAACCATATACTCTCACCAACATGACTGCTTAACAAGCACTGATGGAGGAAGAAAACAGGCAACATGTCAAATGCACAGGAAAAAGATTTGAGTCCCTAATTTTTGCACTAGGAACTATAGGCAATTAAGGAATGCTGGGAGAAAGAGAAATAGTATTCCCAGGAAAACATGCACCAAGTGGCTGTTCAATATCAAACAGTTACCCTTGACAACTTGCATAAAATCATGGCTACAGACTGAGAAGGCCATATTTCAGAATGTATATCCAGATATGAATATAACAACAATGAAAAATGCCATAAATATTTTGAGAGAAGGGAAATGATATAAGAAAATATTTGGAGGGAATAAAGGGAAGAGTAAAATTTTATAATTATAATTTTATTTTTTTAAAAAACATCTGAAAATAATTTAAAAATAAGAACAATGATATGAACTTGGGGAGAAACAGCATTGTTTTTATGTCATCAGATACCTGTGAATAGCTAAACAAAATATATTTCAAAGAAAATATTTCAAAGTTATTCACATTAACAAATATAGGTTGCTGAATGACTATAGATTGAGATTTTATAGAATGAAAAGAAGGCTCACTAATAAAAAATCATTAAAGCTAATTGTTTGAAAAAAGTTTTACATCTTCTACTTTCAAAATGGGGAGAAGGTTCTATAAATTAAAGTTAGGTCTAATGTTTGATCTACCAAAAATTCTCTAAATGATGAAGCACTAAAAATTTCATTGGTGGTATCTACTTCAAGTTTTCAGGAGGATGATATATCAGAGAAAAGAAAGAACCATTTGTTCTAGCATCTTAACCAATTAGTTTCTCTCAATTATTCATCCTTGAGCTTTATTCTTTATTTGCAGCAAAAGCATAAGGGTAAACAAAACACTGTTGTGATCTCTCAGTTATTATACAGAATTATCAAACTCAGATGGCATTGTCTTAACCTAGAGTTATTAATCCAATCAGACAAAGTCTTGGAAAATTCTGATCTCTACCCTGTTTATGATGTCAGAAAAGAGTCAAAATGTGAGTCATCCAGATGCTTCTGGAAAATTGATTCCAGACACATGAACAGCTTAAAAATCCCTGTCATTGGAAAAGAAAATAACAGAGGTGAATAATACCTTTGTTATCATAATCATAAGGAGAGAAAAGAACCCATGTGAAAAAGATAATTTGCTTAAAATATTTTGAAGAGTCATAAGTAATACTATTATGGATTTTTTGACAGTAAAGTTCAGATTTATAAAGTAACAAGACATGCATCTGTGAACGTAACTGATTTGGCATTTAAAACACCTCAGGAGCACAAATTATTATCACTAAATTTAATAGACTATACAATCTCAAAATTGTAATATCTAAGAATTCTATTGCATGTTTTATATTTTATACTTTCATTGATTGAAATATATATTCTATAAGAAGGAAAATAATGGATTATCATAATAAATTTTGGAAGGTCTTCAGAAGAAAACCTGGATAATTTATAAGAGAATCAGAAAGAAAACTAAGCTAGGGGTCAGGATATGCCAACATACAATAATATGTGATTTTCTCTTAGCTATCAAATATAGCCTAGAGTAGATTATAATTGCTTAATTCCTAGTTGTTCACTTTAAATGTTTTAGGTACCAAATTAATTCATTATTCACTGTCACTTCTTATATATATAGTTTGTATTTGCCATACTCTTATGCTTCTATATATTAAAAAAATATTGCAATGAATTCATTTTTGGAACCACCATATCTCTAAAAATAAGAAACAATGTAAGCAAAGTAAACATTTCTAAGTGGAAATACTTTTGCATAATTTAGGGTAAATTTATACTACTGGACATAAGCAGGTTATATTAGATCTTAAGTCTTTAAATGATACATTATGCATTTTGAAATGTTTGACTGTTTTTCTAGGTCCAGTATAATTGTAATTAACTTTTTTTCACTTAAATTATTACATTTTTTATAAAATATGTTAAAATAACTAAACTTTACTACTATGAGTTAGTAAAGCAAAATTTATTTTTTTAGAATTTTTTAAACCTTATTATTTCACTTTTTAAATGTTCTTTATATATATGTATATCAAACAATCTTTATTTAAATACTTTGTGGTAATATATATCTAATAAAGCTTGCTTAAGGATCAGAGGACAGAGTCAGTCACAGAAGAAAGTGGCGGTCCTACAAATACAAGCCCTGAACTGAGCAATGAATAGGAAACAGAAGGAAGCAACACCAAAAATTCCTTTATGATAATGATTGAAGCTCTCAAAGAAGATATGAAAAAATGCCTTAAAGAAATACAAGAAAAAACAAACAAAAAATTGGAAGAGATGAACAAATCTATGAAGGAAATGTGCCAGGAACTAAAAACTGAAATAGAAGCAATAAAAAAGGCACAAAATGAGGCAAAGATGGAAATAGAAAATCTGAAGAAAAAAGCTGAAACCACAGATACAAGCATAACCAGCAGAGTTCAAGAGATGGAAGATAGAATCTCTGAAGTATAAAACTCAATAGCTCAAATAGATATATCGGTCAAAGAAAATACTAAAACCAAAAAAGCCATAACTCAAAATGTTCAGGAAATCTGGGACACCATGAAACGACCTAACTTGAGAATAATAGGAATAGAAGAAGGAGAAGAATACCAGCTCAAAGGCACAGATAATGTTTTCAATAAAATCATAGAAGAAAACTTCCCTAACCTGAAGAAGGAAATGCCTATAAAGATACAAGAAGCTTACAGAACACCAAATAGATATGACCCTCAAAAAAAGTCAGTGTGCCACATTATAATCAAGCCACAAAACATACAGAACAAAGAAAAAAATTTAAGAGCTGCAAAAGAAAAGGACCAACTTACATATAAAGGCAGATCCATCAGATTAACACCTGACTGTTCAATGGAAAGGATGAAAGCTAGAAGGGCTTGGTCAGAAGTTATACAGACACTAAAACAGCATGGCTGCCAAACTAGAATACTATACCCTGCAAAATTATCAATCACCATAGATGGAGTAAACAAGATATTTCATGACAAAGTCAGACTGAAACAATATCTATCTACCAATCCAGCACTACAGAGAGTATTAGAGGGAAAACTTCAACCTAAGGACCCCAGATGCACCCATGGAACCACAAACAATCAATAATTCCACAGAAGAATACTCCAGAGAATGGAAATGCAAACAAGTTACCACCAAAAAATGGCAGAAAATATCAACCAGTGGTCACTAATATTCCTTAATATCAATGGACTCAACTCTCTTATAAAACGTCACGCACTAACAAGATGGATACAACAACAGAAGCCATCCTTCTGTTGCCTACAAGAAATACACCTAAACCACAAAGACAGACACAGGTTTAGAGTAAATGGTTAGGAAAAGATTTTCCAGTCAAATTGTTCTAAGAAACAAGTGGGGGTTGCCATCCTAATTTCTAACAAAATAGACTTTAAGCTAAAAAGCAATTAAAAGGGACCAAGATGGTCACTACTTATTCATCACAGGAAAAATTGGTCAAGAGGAAATTTCAGTTCTGAATATTTATGTCCCTAATATACGGGCACCTACCTATGTGAAAGATACACTGCTAAAGTTCAAATCCAACATCAATTCTTACACCCTAATAATGGGAGACTTCAATACCTCACTTTCAACCCTGGATAGGTCAACCAGACAGAGACTCAACAGAGAAATAAGGAGTCTAAAAGAGTTTATGACACAAATGGATTTAATATATATCTACAGAAGCTTCCACCCAAATGCAAAGTAATATACATATTTCTCAGCTAATTTCTAAATATAATATGAATGGACATTCTTTCAACAATATTTTGATCTATGATTCTCTAGTTAGCTAAAACATCGTTAAACCACTTTGTTTTATTTCCCACCTTTCCACCGGCACTATAAAGAACCATATTGTAAATATAGACATAAAATATGACCCTTAGAATTTGTTTTCTGTTTTGATCATTACTTTTAGAATCATGTAAATACTAACAGTAATGTAGGTTTACTTCAAATTCTGTATTTTTTGTTATATTACAACTCAGAAAACAATATATATTTTAATATATATTTTAAATAAATTGGCTTGTAAAATATTCACACAAATTATTTATTTGATTTCTGTATAAATACATGAATTTCTTGGAGTTACTGGATATATATCTCTAAGAAATATATAAGACACTCACCTGAGTTTTTCTGCCAACTTCTTCCATGGTGGGTCCTAATAAGCTTTAGTTCTTTTGAGGAAGCATCACAGAATCACACTCTCATTCAGCAGGAGAGACCCAATATGCCTAACTGGTATTCTGTAAATTGCCATCACTTTCTGTGTCATTATCTGTCATTTTTCACACAGTTGGTCACCATCACTGTCATTGATGTATCCTGAAACTCATTTTTACTTACATAGCTTTTCACATGAATGAAAATGCAAAAAGCACAAATACATGACAGTTTTATATTTTTTCTTACAATGATTAATGTATAAAATAATATTTTCATGCTTAATTCAACATTTATAAATAAATACATTTTATAAAAAAAATCTACTTTTAACAATCAGGTATTATATATTTTCAGTATCTCTAAGTCCTCAGCTTTCTATTTAACTTCTACCTTTGTCTATATAGGGGTGTGCACTTCCCCTGCAGGTGGAAGAGATCATTATACAACCATACTAATTTCTTGAATAAATATAATTGTTTCTATGTTTTTTCTGTATTTAAGATGATAGAAATAACATGCTGTTTTAACTGAACAATGGAACATTTTACATAAGCTAAAGGTTTTTGAAGAATGCTTTACTTTAAATCTTTAACATGGACTAGAGTTACTTGTTAATAAATTTTCATTAATCATATCTATTTAAACATTAATGGCCTAGAAATAATTATGACAGAAAGTTTGAGGGAAAAACTTGCTAATGAGAATGTTGTGTCAATGTTCTTCTCTTCCAAAGTCATTTTACATTAAAATTAGAAGATAATTAGTCAAAAGAAGGAAATGTCTTCTTGATTTTAGAATCATACTTGGTAGATGATGAAAACTAATGAAGAGATTTTACCATAATCTTGCATCTATGTGTAGAAGTAACATCCTATGTTGAGCCAGGGGTGAAACCACAGACTATATACTGACTCCTGTTTACAGGATAATAATATGAGACTCATTAATTTTAAGGCCTTGCATCTAAAAAGAAAAACAAAAAGCTTTGGAGATGGTAGATACTAAAAACAACTTACAGAGAGGCCCCTGTGACTCTTGTGGGCAAAATTATCATTGACTTATAAAGCATTCACAAAATTTAGGCTGAAATCAATATAATTA
Source organism: Sigmodon hispidus (assembly GCA_004025045.1). Classification (NCBI taxonomy): domain Eukaryota; kingdom Metazoa; phylum Chordata; class Mammalia; order Rodentia; family Cricetidae; genus Sigmodon; species Sigmodon hispidus. Next base: position 14,925 of record PVIH01010927.1, read on the forward strand.
AAGCTCCTTTTCTGTCTTTCTCATCATGTGGCCAAACATTCTATAGAACTAAGGTTATAATATATGAATAATTCCCTATTTACCAGTTTGACTTTATTTTTATATTAGATTATATCAGCAGAGCTTTGTTGCAAAATATAATCATACCATATACCTGTGCTTAAAAGGAAAAATTCCTAAACACAAGGAGGTTTTCTGACATTATATATAAAAACAATCTTATTTCTGTCAGTGTATACTTACATCCTTGTTATTTTGTTATAAAATCTTGTTTGAAAAACTCCAACATTTATATTTCCAGAAACATTCCTTTTATGATAGTATATATACTTTCTTCAATACTGAACTGTTACTAGGATTGCTGTAACATTCATATTTCTATTTATTCAATGTAACATTTATACCTTTTACAAGTGCCTCATTCTCACAGTCTCTGCTACACTTAATCTCAAAATGTATTTCACGTGTTTTATATTTACTATAAAACATCCCACATTTTTATTAAGCCTTTCACCACTCATTATGTATCTACAAAAAACTCAAAAATATGTAAAGGGTCATATTAAATAACTGTTAGAAGACCTTAATGATTCATTTTCTGCATGGTCTCTTTCAATATACATGTATTAAAGTATTTAATAATTTAATAATTATAAATATTACATAATATATATTTCCTCATAAGTCTCAAAGTTAAAATTGTTAAAACAACCTGACACTAGATATTTGCCAAAATAACATGCCAAAAATATATAGTTCTCTTTATGAAGATGATCATATCAAGAAATTTTAGAAAAAGTGGCCTTAAAATTCAACTGAAAGAAAATGATTTTTTCATTCTTTATGGTTATTTATAAATATTTTTAATTCAATATCACCTTAACACTACATGCTCAATAATGTGATTTTTTGGATTTGAAATTCATAGCTTGACAAACCATAGTAAAATTTACTTAACTCAGTAATTTTATGAAATATAAAACATAAAGATTAATAACAATATATTATTACCAAGTAGTCATTAGCTTTTCTACATGTAAGTAGTTGATAAAATTTTGATAAAAATAGACTTTAAGTAATTAGATTGACTTAAAATATCCATCTGGATCAGTTATTATCTTCAACTCTACAATTTGCAACATTTGAAAGCTACCCTGGATGCATGTGTAATAGGTCAACAATAATGATCTACCACTTACAGTATTATTAATTATAAACTTTCCCTTGGTGTTGTTGATATGACACTGGCAGATTCCACCTCATCAGTATAAACAGATGGAAATTACAGAGTGAATGAACCAGATTGCTACTGTACCACTATGTATATTGACTATATCTGCTATTTTAGGGAATTCTTCATTTAATGACTCAATGGAATCATGTTCATGTTAGCAATTAGATATTTGAGAGAATATTTTAGAACAATTTGGGTTGAATGATTGTCTAAACATGTAAAATGGTTTGATTATTTATAATTTTAATTTACTTATGAAAAACATTTGAAATTGCTTTTGTAGTCTATATAATTACAAAAATATTAAATAATAATTAGATTCTGTAAATATTATGTATTCAGTTGTGTGTTTTTCTATTTTAGATATTTAAATGCAAGGCTTTGAATGTGCTAGCCAAACACTGAAGCAGTGATCTGCAACTGTAACCTTCATTTACTTCTTTATTACTGGTTAAAAATGATACAATCCTGTGTTAATTATTTTTGCTACCTATAATTTTAAAATAAAATTATATATGTAACACCTAAAATTAGCTTTTAATTATGCATGTTTTTATAAATAATATTCCAAAACCAAATTTTAAATACAAAAGAGATAAACAAGCATAATATATGGCTAAGTGTCAGTGTATGGGTGAGCAATGCCTATGTGTTGTACCAAAGTATATGATTCCTTCTATCACATTCACCTTTCATCTTTTAATAGCTCTGTTCTTTCTTTGTATTGTCATTAATGTGGAAGAGAAAAACAATGGGTGGGATTTAATTTAGGGGAACATTTGTCTGTTTATTGACACAAGTGAGACAGTTTCAAGCTAGCAGGATCAGCCCTGTTCCTATTTCTATGCACAATTGTATGCTTCTGTATTTAGATATATCAAAAGACAGAAAACACTGCATTTTGGCTTGTAGGTGTACTTTCTCAATACACAAAACCTCTAAAAATATCTATAATTATTACATTGTGTTTTATTGTGCATTTTTAACATTTGGAAATAAGGTTAATAAACAAGAACATTCATTGTTTTCTCAAATAAATGCCTTTTCAATTCAATTCCAGGAAAATGAAATCTCAGCATTTGTTTGCAGAAAGTTAATAATACAAAATGATCACTGAGTATGTAGTACTGAATTTCTAGTGCTACAATTTTTTTTAAAAGATTATGGTCCAATTACTCTAACTTTTCTGGAATTAGTATTTATAAAATTGTTTATTTCATAATATTTATTGATATGAAATTTCTGACCTTATTTATTTTTAGAAAAATATGCTTTTTCTGCATGTAAAAAACATTGATGTGGTGGTGTTATATATTTAATAAAATATACTAATTTTATTTCATTTTATTGCATAAATTCTAGATGTATTGAAAGAAACTCAAAGCCAGATATGGATGAAAGCCTGAAATATCAAAGACAGGAAACACCACAGTCAAATCTTACCCAGCTATCTTCCAGTTTCCCCAGCCTTGCTCCTTGTTGCTTCTAATGCCTGAACTGTTTTTCTATGCATGCCTTAAATACTTTCTTCACCCAGATGCATCCCATTCAGGTTCAGATTAAAGGCATGGGCTACTACTATCTAGTAGTTATCCTTGAACTCACAGAAACACAGAAAGACCTCTGTCTCTGGAGTTATGGGATTAAAGGCATGGCACCACCACTGCCTGCCTGAGAGTCTGGAACTCCCTCTATAAACCAAACTGGCCTCAAACCCAGATGTGCTGGATTAAAGGCATAGGTCACCCCTCCACTCTTTCTCATGCTTGGATTAAAGGTGTGAATTACTATTCTCTGATCCTTCTGGATTGACTGTGGGTAGATTTCTTCTCTGATATTCCTGACTGGTTTTATTAAATATATAACCTATTTACATTTTTTCTTGTTGTTTACAGGATTTTTTCTTTTTTTCTAATTTAAATATTTTTTTCATACTCACCACTGCTTCCCCTTTTTTCCTTCTCTAAGTCCTCCTTCAAAAGCCCCATCTATTCCTCAGAGATTGCAAGTAATTCCAAGGTGAGTCAATTTGGTCTGGCATATCCAGTTAAGGTAGGACAAAGTCCTTCCCCCAAGTATCAAGGCTGAGAAAGGTATTCTTCTGCAAGGTATGGGTTCAAGAAACCAGTACATGAACCAAGTATAAACTCTAGTCTGACTGCAAAAAGTTACACACATTGCATTTTTTAAAAAATAATTTTAAATTTGAGATTTCTGGGACTCTTTGAAGCAAGTCAAACAAACAAACTTTATGTTATGATATAGCAATCATAAATTTAAATTGCAATATGCATAAGTTCAAATAACTCTAAAGCATAAGAGATTTGGTCAAAGTTCTAAAATTTTACTTTTTGAAAAATATATATACTATATATATGTGTGTGTGTCACTTCAGGATACAAAACAATAAAAACATTTTATTTATTCAACAATTCTTAAGAGCTATCTAATAATGAATTAGTATTTTCTTATTCTGTTATAATTAATAAATATAAATTACCAACTTCAGTAGGTAAGAAAAAGAAGTCAAAGTGATAACATTACTTCAGAAAAGAAAGGATATGGATCTGTCAAAATGGCTCAAAGTGAGCCTCCTAGCACAATTTTCTGTTAAAGAAATAAACATAAAAGTATAACAAAATTAATAGTAGTAAAAACCAGAAAACTCCTTAACATGCAACTATCCAGCGACAAAAGTATCAATGTTACAGGTCTAATTGTGGGATGAATATCCACAGAACAGGGAAAATGTTGGGAATTAGTAAAGATGAGAAAGCTTAGATTGCTAACTCATTCTCAGTCAGATAGGAAGACTGCTTTTAGTATCATTTAGCAGAGGAGTGTCAATATAGTCTCTTATTTTTTTATAAATTTCAAAATACCTTTAAATGTCTTGAACACTAAGCATGTAGAAAAAAGTGTTTGAAGAGACAAAATTGGTAACTATTTTAATCATTACATAGTATGCCAGTGTGTCACATTATCATTAAGTTCAGTTATAGGTATATATTACAGATGTATACATGTGTAAATATTATGTCAAACTAAAACTATTCTACTAAAAATTGAAGCAGTAATAAGAAACATATAATATAGAGTCAATTTTACTTTGGAATGAAAAAATATTTAGACATATCTTGGCAGCAGGTAGAGCATTATAAACCCAGGACACAGGCTGAAGAAGACTAATGTCCATTCATCAAGCCAGTCCCATAAAGGTTAGAAGTCAAAGGCCTTAAACACTTTCATGTATCTTCCTGTCCTCTCCTTCCCTTAATTTTTAATGAATCCTTAAATAATTTATAAATATATAGACTTATACTTTTCCTTATATCTTGTAAAGACAATTTATCATTTGGTTTAATTTGTATTTCTGTGTATGGTCCTGAATGCATACACCATGGGCATGCAGATACCCATACTCTAAACCAACAGTGAGTACATGCTGAACTATTGATCAACATCCAGCCCCTGATTAAAATTTTGAAAGCATTGTAAGTCCATGTGTGTGTGTGTGTGTGTGTATGTGTGTGTGTGCATGTATTTTTGAAAGAGAGAAAGGAAGATGTTTTATGAATGTATAGTGCTTGTGTAGTGGATGCTCATGAAATTTTTATATTTATATTTATAAACCTATGTTTTTTTTTTCTGGAGCCAATAAAGGACATCTGGCAAATTTCTTTTCTGTTTTCTGCTTGACAGGGATCCTGTGAACCTGAAGCCAGAAATGTCAATTAGGCTCAATGCCTAGTAAGCTCCTGAGATACAGCTGAAGCTGTCTCACAATACATGTGTTTCCAAAATCCTGTTAGCTAAGCTTATTGTGGTGAGACCCATAGCACATATCAAACATTTAGAAAAATGACACATCATGTTATCTTGTCATATAAAACGAATCTTTAATCTTTAGATAAAAGTCAAATTATTTTAATGAATATTTGAACTGCACAAACAGAAATGTTTTCTTTTTACTTTGTTTCAAATCATTTTACAGATGAAGGAAAGGAACAAATGCTTTTAAGTGAATAAAAAATATTTATATATTAAGAGTTTACTCAAGCTTATTTCATAAAAATCTATTTTAATACATGAGTAAAATGTTTAAATACATTGAAATTGTCAAATCAACACAAATTTAGTACAAAAGATTATCATGATGTTAAATGTGTAATTTTGTTAAACTGATATCTTTCTCAAGGGCAGTTGATAATTTTTGATGATCTTACATTTCTAGTGTCCAGAAGTCTTTCATCTGCTAAAGTCACATGTCTGCTTCATAGCAGGAGACTATTAGTAGAAAAAAAATAACTGGGAAATTCAAAGCCCTTTGATGAGTCAGTGGTATAGCTAACTTCTATTGGACTTCTTGCCTTTGTGGGGAGGGGATCACGGGATGGAGTCAAGGAGGCTGAAGTTGGACTGGAAGAAATTTGGAGGAGGGAAGGGAGGGTGAGCATGGGAATACATGGGAAAAAAGACCTTTATTAAAATAAATAAATAAATTTAAAAATATTGTTATGCTACCAATCATCCAGCACAGAGGGTACAATGTGTCAAAGCCTTCATTCATATTGACCTGTCTCAGTACTGACCTCTTTGTCTCATTCATAGCTTAGTATCTTCCACCTACAGATTCTAGGGTAGACATAGATAAAATTTTTGTTTTATATTTTAAATTGGTATGGCCTTGTATTTTGAATCATAGGTTCAAGTCTTTTGTCCTTAAGGCCTAAAGAATGAAATGAATGAATACTTCAAGTGTTCTGGTTATCTCAGTCTCCATTCAAACTATCTAACTCAATGCTCTCAAGAGCATCCTGCCAGGTGTTATGCCCAAAGTCGTGACCCTGGAGAAAACACCAGAGACAAGGAGGTAGCAGAATGCAAAAGCAAGGTTTACTGAGTAGAGACGAGCTAGCTTGTGAACCACTCCAGATGTCCATTACACCAGAATCATGCAGGAGGGTTGATTAGGGCCACAGGGGGCCTTCTTTTATAGTCCAAGGCTGTGAATTGGGTTTAGATGAGGATAATGGTACAAGTCTTAGCTGATTGGCTCATGCTAGGGGCTTTCCAGAAACTAGGATGAGGGTGCCAGGTAACAACGGGTCAGGCTTTTGATTGGTTAGTACCAAGGTGAAAATAATAGTGGGTGCATATCTTATGGTCTAAGGTCAATTTGACCTATTTTCATTTTTATTATTATGTCTTCCCTGGCATGTTTGGCCTAGTGGAGGCTTTGGGTTATTTTCTGCTTTGGGGAAAGCAGGAGACTTTCCAGCCCTGGGCTGGGCCAGGTGGGTCTGCAAGGCCATCCTCCTGCTCCATGTTTTCCACGAAGTTCAGTAGAGGGGAGGGGTTCTCTGTCACCAGGTAATGTCCTTTACCTAAAACTTCTTATTGTTTTTAATTTATTGAAGCTTCTTGCTGTTCTTAACACTAACTTATAGGGCTTACAAAATCCTGTGATAGAAATTTCATCTATATGTTTTTTTAATAGTAACAAATTGATTCTTAATTGATTAAAATTTTATCTTAATAATTAGAAAAAAGTTTTTTAATAGTTGATCTTAATGATTCAGTCCTAAATAAGCAATAGCACTGCTATATATCAAACTTTGTAAAAGCATATTATGTCATCTTAACTTTAAATACATCCTTTATTTCTAAATGTCCTAAAGATGTTGAGGAAAGAACTCTTATAGGTACATAAGATATTGTGATAATTGGATGAAATTCAGAATAACAAAAAGAAAGCATTTGAAATCCTAAAGATGGTCTACTTATAGTGTCTCTACAGTAAATGTTAATAAATTCTGAATGTAAAATTCAAAATTCTCACAATGCAAATATTGTCAATGACCCTTTGGTGTCTCAAGCAATGAAATCCCAATGGCTGAAGACTTAAATCTCATTTAGATCTAAATTCTATAGTTTTGAAATGTGCCCTAAATATAGTCATTTGTATGTGCTCTAAAACATCTAATAAGCTAAAAATGGTAAATTAAATTATTTTTCATATCCCTGTTTATTAAATTTATAGACATTGAAACTGAAAAACCAATGAAGCACCTCTATTTTTGAGCAAAAGTTACCAGTTCTGGAACTATCCTGTTGTCTGCATAGGAACAAAGGTCAAGTATCTTAGGGACTGATAACAGTTAATTTTCCATGGAATGTCTCAGGACCAGAGATAGCCTGCAAAGACCCAACCCAGGAGGTGGTCAAAAAAAGGGATTGGCAAACACGCCAGTTAAGATAACAGAGGAAGTCTAAAAATCCCCCAACAGAGGAGCTAATAAGAATTGTATCCATACTAAAAGACTCCAATTGATGTATAACCTTGTGATTTTTGGTCTTAAGCATCCAGCTTGCAAAGGGATAGCACCTCCTCTGGCCATTGTCACACTTGTCGAGACTTGTAGTTTTCAATAAACCTTGCTTTTGCATTTAGGAGTGTTTGCATTTCTGGTGGTCTTTTGGGGGGCCTTGTGACCAAGAAACAACATTTGGGAACTTGCCCAGAACCCACAGAGATTCCCCGAGACCCTGAACTCTGAAGGGTTATACTGGCCGGCATGGTAAGTTTCACCTGAATGTTAGAGTTGTTGTCTTGTCTCTGTTCTCTGTTCCTATTTTACTATCTGGAAGGTTAGGTTGCTTGCAGCATCTATATCTGAATCTGTAAGGTTTCCAGTTTTGCTTTGGTGTACATGCCTGTAAAGAATACCCAAAGGAAGTGGGAGATATCCCTACTCCTGGGTGGGGGTCTTGAGCTTGAGACCCTGCTGTTGGGGGTCCCAGAGAGTACCTGTCTGAACCCTGGGAGCCAGAGAGTGTCCCCATCTGAACTTTGGGGACAGTCAGACCCTAGTGGGTCAATTTTATCCCATCTGTACAGTTTTTGGTGGAAGGCAGTACTCTGTCACTCTATTATGTGCCCACATAAGGAGGTTATTAACCCTTGGGTTACTGAAGCTGGTTCACTCTGCCTGGAACATTCCACTATTACCGGTCAGAGAACCAGCAATATTTTGCCTTCAAGTGGCACAATCCAGAGATCAGAATCAGTGGACAATTGACTTGGACTAAACTATATCAAGTGTTCAATAACCCCCCTACCATCTTTGTTGAAGCCCTCCACAAGGATCTGAGTGAGTACATTACCCCAAACCCTGATATTGTTGCAGCATGTGGATGACCTGTTAGTTGCAGCTGCTGATAGAGAGGCCTGCAGGAAAGGAACTGAAAACCTGCTACAGGCCCTGGGATCGTTGGGCTATTGAGCCTCGGCTAAGAAAGCTCAGATCTGCATATCATGGGTAATGTACCTGGGATATGTTCTTGGGGGAGGGGGCAGAGATGGCTCTTGGATGCCTGCAAGGATACAGTGTTAAAATACCTGCTCTAGGACTGTCAAGCAGGTGAGAAAATTCCTGGGCACATCAGAGTTCTGCTGCATATGGATCTCAGGGTTTACTGAGCTGACTAAGCCTTTGTATGAGGCCATTAAAAACACATCTGACTTCACATGGACAGAGGAAAGACAGAGGACATTCGATGCCCTGAAGCAAAAACTCTTAGGGGCCCCTACCCTTGGATTGCCTGATATGACCTGTTTATAGATGAAAATAAAGAGATAGCAAAAAGAGCACTCATTTAAACCATAGGACCCTGAAAAAGATCTGTGACATATCTATCCAGGAAGTAGGATCCCACTGCTGCAGGATGATCCCCTTCCTATGTATCATAGCAATGCTGGTCAAGGACATTGACAAATTAACTCTGGGGTAAAATTTATCCATTGCCACCCCACATGCCCCAGAAGCAGTCTTTAAATGGCTACTGGATTGCTCACTGAGCAGTGCTTGAAGGACTCGGTATCAAGCCTTATTTCTCAACCCCAGCAGAATGACATTCCAGGTGCCTGCGGCCCTCAGCCCAGTCACACTGCTGCCAGACCCTGTCTTCAAGCTCACTTTATCTGCCTATACCACTAGACTCAATGCCACCAGATGCAAAGGGAACCTGGTTTAAGAATGGCAGCAGTTAGGTATGTAATGCATGCAGGTGCCATCTGCATGTCAGATGTTTGCTTAGAAAATGTCTTTCCCTACTGAAGGTCTATTAAGGCTTAAGAATGTGTTTCTAGACTCCTTGTCTTAGCTAAACTTGTTAACCTTAAGATATTTTGATAAACTGAGTTATATAAAGTTTTTTTTGATACTAGGGAAAGTTTCAATGCAATATCATTATTTTTTAGGGCAAAAATTCACAGAAATACATTGTAAAGTCCCAGTCTTATGAAAGGTGCTAACATATTAAAGGCTGTTAGGAAACACAAATAGTCATCTCTAAAGAATCAAAGTTCTTTACTTGTAGCCATTATAAGTACTAATGTACAACAAGTAACTAGAAACAAAATTTTTCTATTTAGATATACCAAGACAGCCCTCATATTTTGGAGATCTGCAGAATATGGCATTTAAAATGTTTATTTATATTAGACAAAGACTTCCAGACCCTAACAGTGACCCAAGATCTCCCAAGAAGATTACAAGGCATCAGGATGTCTCCATTTGGACTGTGGTTGTGTTGATCAGGGCAAGATGCGATGCTTGCCACCAGGACCCAGTCTAGTGCTGATCTGGACAAGCAGAAGAACACTGGAAAATTGATTGCATCCTTTTGCCTAGAGAAAGTAAGGTCAGTCTTCTCTTATGTGTCCCTCTACAGTGGGGAAAAAACTCCCACCTTAAAAGCCTGGCAGCTGAATATTGATGCTGTTCAGATACTTCTGCTTCCATGTGGAGACCTGGGTGTGTCTAACTGGGTATGGACTGGTCAATGTTTTTTTTAGTAGATTAGGAAGCTGTGTAGTCTGCACACAGATATAATGTATCCTTCAAGATCTCTGCAAGTAATGATGGTTAGGCTAGCTATAACTGTGTCAGCTTGGCAGTATCAGATAACCAGATCCTTCTGCAAGGCAATAGCCAGTTTGTCCTCTTATATGTGAGGACATATGTCTGTCTGTCTGTGTGTGTATGTGTGTGTGAGTGTGTGTGTGTGTGTGTATAATAAAACCTTGCTGTTTTAGATTAACAATACTAATATAACTAAAACTTTTATATCTTTTAATAGTTTTATGAGCTTCAGAGAATTATAAAATTTGGATCCACTTCACAGAGGTCAAAAGGATTCCTGATAAGTACAGACTAAGTTTTACCCACTTGTCTGTCCCTAATTTTCTCTTCTGGTTTGGAGACTCCTGCCCTTTCTGATTACTAAGACTGGACCCATAATTTAAATTCTAACTTTTGTTCTTAGTGTTAACATTTGTCAACTGATTTTCAGTTGGCTGGCATATACAATTTACTCCAAAGGAGCACTAACTGATAGCTAAGATTTGAAGCAATCAGCTTCTCAAAACTAGGAGGGGTTTTAAAACCCCCTCCTCTCCTGCTTTGATGAAGCTGGACACATTAACACTGCTTTCATAGTAGTGAAGTGGAAGAATCTGGTGCCTTATTAACAAATCTATGTAGAAATGAGGATAAAGGGGTCACATGACTAAATTTGCAAAAGGACGATTGGAGGGGCTTTTAGGGACCACCATTCTGGACAAAAAGCCACACAATGACAGATATTACTCACAAATAACCTACATGAAATAAACAACGAAACATATCAGGTCCAAGCGGTCTATATTTCTTTGTTCCAAGTGCTTGGTTTGGTGACATAAAAATAAGGTCTGAGTTCTTAAGTGAGGCAGCCAACAATGGGGAACATGGGCATCAGACACTGCCTTTTATAAATTCTGCATGTTTGGATAAGGATTAATAAACTCATGGGGTCTTAGAAGCATGTACTGCTAGAATAATGCCAGAAGAATTGAAACTCTGAGCAAAAGCAAGAGTTCCAGAAGGAATATTAAGTCAGAATTTAAGACTCTCAGTTTGGGGAGCCAGAATTTCACTCAACAGATTTAGAAGACATATGAGGATGGATGATACAGATTTAGGGATAGAAAGATCAAGGTGGGGGAGCAAAATAATGGAATTACAGGTTGAGTGCTTCTACAATTCATACAGCAATTATAAACTGGAACCTGGGACAGCAATAGGGCAATGGGAAGTACAAGCTTGTTAAGGGTATTCAGGAAACTGGTTCCGAGATGCCACTAAACCTGTCCTAAAAAGGTAGGCATCATTCATTACTATTGTGAAACTGGTAAAGGCACTGATCTCTGAGCTTTCAGGGATTAAACCTGGGACTAATCTTCAGGCGACATCTCCTCCTCTCATAAAGATTTCCTTTTTGTGTCTGGGAAAAATATTTAGAGATTAATAATACATACCTAAATTATACTACACTGAATTTTCATCCTAACCCAAATTAACTATAGTTTGGAAATTATAAAATTTAACCTTTGTATGAGTGTGTATCTGTGTACTGAAATTTTTGTTTGGAACTTGTTGTTTTGACTTAAGCATATGTCAAACTTTTGTTTGGAATGTGTAGTGTTAGGGAGAGTAAAAACTATACTAGCGTTTATGTGCTTCCACTGGTTAAATAGCCAGCCACCTCTTCAGTGGAAAAGCTGCTGAGGAAATAATTTACTGACTTTGAAGATGACTTAGTAATGAACCTCCTGGTAGTTCTTTCTAAGCCACTGTAGAAGTCTCAACAGAAGAACAGTAACTTAATTCCACAAATGAAAATTAAATAGGCTCTGGTACAAGATCTTTTGGAATAGGCAGTTAATAGTCTCCATGAACTAATGTACCTATTAGAATGAACATGTACTATAATGCTTCTTTATATACTTATGCCATATAGTAAGAGGTTTATCAGTAGAAAAGATTAGAAAATAGTGATGTCAATTTTTTTTAGAGTGCAGTTCTAAGAAAAGACATCAATGAACAGAAAATGTTAATGTTTCTGTTGACTCTTTTAATATGCAAAATATTACAAAGTCAGTATTCATCGGCAAAATTGTTAACAATCAGAGTGCAGAACGTGAAATATGTTTATATTGTGATATAACTTATAAGACAGATATCCTAATGGTATATGAAATAGTTAATTAAGAATTTATCTTGAGGAAAGCAGTTCGTTCAGTATAAAATTCAGTTATGGTTACTCAGAAATGGAATTAAAATGAAGCTAAATTAAACAAACTTCCCAACCTTGAAATATAGAAAAATGTGACATAGTAAATGAAAATTTCAGCTCAAGGTAAATGATATCTTTTCTTTAATTATTAATTAGTCCTCAGACGTTACTTAAACAACATGGGCTATTGACATTGCTTTTACTTACCCAATATGGTAAGTACATGGTAAGATGGTTTGGTTTGAGATCCTACATAATTATTCTGCAGGCCTGGTTTTGTTAGTGTTCTATTGTTGTAAAGAGACATCATAACCACAGCAATTCTTAGATTTAAAAAAACCATGTAATTTGGCTTGCTTACAACTTCAGAAGCTTATTTTCTCTTCATCACAGCAGGGAACATGTTTGCATGCAAACTGCCATGGTGCTAGGGAATTAACTGAGAGTTATACATCTGAATATGTAGCCAACACAAAAAGAGACACAGGGCTTCTATTGGACTATTGAAAATTCCAAGTCTGTGGCCCATGATATACTTCCCCCAACAAGGTCAAGAGCTGATCCAACAAGGCCACAACTATTAATCCTTCTAAAATTGTCCTCACTCTTTGATGACTAAGAATTAAAATATATGGGCTTATAAGAAATATTCATATTTACACCATTACTTTATTAATAATTTTCATAAATTTGGACCCTAATTATAATGCAGAAAAAATACATACAGTGAAACTTTAGGTTTTCTATTATCTATCGTGGTCTCAATATTATTTAAAAGTCCATGGTTCAATGTCTCTGAGACTTACTGCAATATTTTAACTGCAAACTCCTGTAAAATCAAAATTTATAAGCAGGTTACATATTTCTATTATACAATGATTCAGTAAATGCATTATCATTCCAAAAGGAAATAAATGAAGACAGTAAGGAAATATTGGGCCCCCAAAAAATCTAAACTCACTAGGGCAAATTCAAATTCAGCATCTACTGGTCTAATATCAAAGTTCTTTTCAGATCTCTCTTTCTATTCAGCTTTGTTGCTGCAACACACTTCTTTTCCTTGGTGTGTTACCATTTCCTGTTAGCAGATCTCTTCAACAGTTATCCAATGACTCTGCGATCGATTGTCAACATCCACCTGAGGATCTCCAATACTATCTAGGCTTCACCTTCACAGCTTTACACAACAGTCTTTCTAAGCCTCCATGCAAAGACAACATAACACACCCTGTTCTCAGATTCTTTCCAGAGTGATGAAGGAAGATTCCATAACCTCTTTCTCGTATTCTTAACTCTAAAGCCAGGACCATAGGACCAAAAGCTGCCAGTTTTTGTTTTCCTTGCTGGGACTAAGATGTCGATCACTAATAATCATATAACACAGTCAATATTAGTCTTTCCTGAAATTTCCTCTGCTATAGCTATCAATCCAATACTGTTCAATCTATTCTCAGGCATATTTTTTGGACAAGGACAAATCAGCACTTTCTTTGCCAAAATATCATGGAAATGATCTCTAAGCCACATGCAAATATTACTTTCCACTGTAACTTCTTTAGCTGCCCCATAGTAATCAACATTGCTATCCCGGACACTCCTGCTAGCCTTGCAGATTTAGCACTGCTTAAAAAGTTAAACTGATTTTTTTAATCTAAAGTCCCAAAACCCACATTATGTCAACAAGCAGCACGGTTAGACCTGTCATAGCAATACTCTACTCCTGGTACCAACCTTTATCTTGCTTAATGTTCTATTTCTGTAAAAAGACATCCTGACCAAAAGCAAACAAACAAAAACAAAAACTTTCTTATCAAAGAATTTGATTTAGTTAACTCCCTGATGACTAAGCATTCAAATATATGAGCCAATAGGTTACCCTTTTATTCAAACTACCAGTAGGCCACAAGGAAATCTATTGTGAGCTTACCAAGAAATTCTTACTATTGGCTAGCATTTTCTAGTGCTAAAAGTAGGACTTAGGGTGTTTTAGAGAGGAGACATCAAGGATATGAACCAGTGCTGGTTTCTAAGAGCTGCAAATTCAGTCTATTATGTAGAATATCTTTCTCAATGCAAAAGCAGTGTGACTTTTATGAGGATACTGGTCACTTTCTTTTTAATCAATGTCTTGCTCTACAATAGAGTATTCCTTGCCTGGGGTGATATAATATTGATTAAAATTCTAATAATGGATAAATCATAAGCATGAACATGGAACCTGTTTTTTTTATTTTGCAAAATTATCACTTTATCAAATTTACTTCTAAATATTTATTTTTGTACCTATATATTTGTGTGGTTTTTAGTTTTAGTCAGATATGCTTAATTTTACTAAATCTGGATATGTAACTTGTTCTATTGCTGAAAATAAGAGACTGAATGCTTAGCAATGAACAGAAAAACTGTACTTTTGGAGGACTTTGCAGAAGTGAAGGCAGGAAAAATTGAAGAGCTGAAAGATGTTGAGTAATATTGGTTTATTGACATGGCTTGGCATTGACATTCATAATAGATATGGTTATTTTCATAGGACCTATGGAAAAATAAGAATCCTAATTTTCTAGCATTGATGAAGTATTCTCTAAACTACATTCCTTACTGAAAGGGTATATTGTAAACATATAAAAAAGAGCAGAAGGAAAATCATAGGCATCTTTTTCTTAAGATGTGGCCATTGCTAGCGTTCCATGCATAACTAGATGGCCCCATACCACAGACATGTAGGCAATGTTGACTTCAGGAGCTATAAAAGAATGTCATGAATATGGAGGAGGGCAGGCTAGAAAGAATATAGAGTATCTTAATACTTTACATGTCCTATTACAAGATACCAAAACTACTGCAACTTTGGAAGCAGTTGACAATATATTAAGAACATTTTTACATATTCTTCCATAGAATTGCCTACATGTCTGTGGGTATGGGGCCATCTCCTGAAGGACTTGCCTGCTTCCTGAATGTGGTTGTATCAGGCTCTGTGTCTCCTACTGCAGGCGTGTTCACTAACATCACCCTTGTATACTTTCGAGGATTTCCATTGCAGGAAGTTTCTACCTCACCCCTGAAATGTGCCTAATTTCAGTCATCCTCCAAATATTCTATCCCTTTGCTATTTCAAAAGTATAGTGAATTAGAAAATCTCCCATTACAAAACAAGTGCTTCAATAAAGGATCCAAATGATAATTGTGTTTTGGATATCTAGTAAAGCAATTGTTCTGTTTGTATGCTTTCTTTGAATGAATCCATACACACAAATAGATTCAAATAGTTTTTACATATGTATGGTTAATATTTGTATAATTTTGTTGGTTTAATTTTGATAGTAGTACTATTTTAACATTAAGAAATTTGGAATAGGTATATTTCTTGTGGTTTCCTTATATATCTAAAATTATCATGTGTGAATATGTGTAGGTGTGTGTGTGGCATGTATGTAGGATGTTAATGAGGGGGTTTGTAAGCAATATAGAGAGGAAGAATACCGAAATTAGGTGTCAGATACTTGCCGAGTCACCATGAGAAAATAGTAACAAATACACTTTGAAGAACTAATATAATGAATTTTAAACATATTTTCTAATGGAAAACATAATATAAGATATAAGAAGCTTAACTGAAGTAGCAGTCTCTGGTGATTTTTTAAATTTTGCTTGTAATTGAAAGTAAATGTTAAGCTAAGATAGATTTAATTTGGTAAAGATTATTGGGAATAAGGAATTTATTTCATTATTAACTATTTGATATTCATTGACAGGCTCAAATTGTTAATAAAGTAAAATTTGCCTCCAAATTGTAACTAAATCTATTTTTTTGAATAATAACTGTTTCTGAGTTTTGATTGTAACTTATAAAATAAATTAATAAATAAAGTTCTCATTATCATTAACTGTAGGATATGGTTAATGTTGACTATAAAGATGATATTAAAATCAGAAAACTGGATCTGCCAGGAGTGGAGGCTGAAGTAAGCAATATTGGGACACTGGGACCTTGGGATTGCCTACTGCCTGCTTGGGGGGATGGGGAGATGTGGAGAAGAGAGAATGACTTGATGTGGTGGCAGGGGGAAGGGACCTTGAATAAGGACATACAAGGAAAAAAAATTTTATTTTAAAATAAAAATAAATAAATTGTGACTATCACAAAAAATCACTATGGAAATCAGGATCTTGTCTTTGAGAATATACTGATATTATGTTATGTTATGTTATGTTATGTTATGTTATGTTATGTTATGTTAGGTTAGGTTAGGTTAGGTTAGGTTAGGTTAGGTTAGGTTAGTACAATTCATCCTGAATGCAGATGGCAACATTTCATGTACTGTGTCTCTGACTAATAAATATGAAAAGTATTCAAGTTGTAAGAATTCATCAATTTTCTTTCTTGAATGTAGATAAATTATGACTAATTTTTTTTTTATATTTGTGCTGCCACATATCCCCAGATACATTGCATTTTCCTCATGAAAGTCTTTGTGTCAATTTAAATTCATTACTAATAAACACCCCCATAAAACATTAAGTTTACAATAATTTTTTTAATTACTCTCTTTAGTTGTAGTTTTGTCAAGATTGAATACACATTTAAATTTTTTTGCCTTATGTCTTATGTTATCTCTGTTGTATTAGTCTGAATTTGTTCCTGACTGATAGCTTCCTCTTTACTCTAGTCTTTCCCCAAGTCTGTATCTGTGACACCATCAGAGGATTTTCACTGTGCATTTACTCAACAGCGCAGAAAGCATTGCATGAGGATCAGATGAGGGATGCTTTTCAGATATCTTTAACAGGACTTTATAAGGTATAAAGTTTTGCCAACAAGGAATAGACTTACCAATCTGTATCCATATTGCTTCCAGCATTTGTGATAGCATATTTGTTCTGTAAGTAGGTAGACTTTCAGACTTTTTGTTGCTTTAACAAATTACTATCACCACTTAAGGCTGTACTGGTCTCTTAGTCAGGGGCATGGAAGATTACATACAGATACACATTGGCTTAGGTTCTAAAATCAGATTACATGGGAAATCTAAGGCAAGGCAAATTGGCTATGGTGCATACTATCTTCTTAAAGATATATTAAACAAACAGGCTGAGCACACAGTGATTTCAGTATGTCATATTTTATTTGATTCTGAGGTCCAGAAAAAGTTAGTTACTTTGAAAATAAGGTATATTTTCATATAATGGTATCACCACAACTCTTAATCATGCTCTTATTTTTCCTTAAGTTCATTTTCACATGTATT
The DNA here is from genome assembly GCA_004025045.1 of Sigmodon hispidus. NCBI lineage: Eukaryota > Metazoa > Chordata > Mammalia > Rodentia > Cricetidae > Sigmodon > Sigmodon hispidus. The sequence continues at coordinate 32,526 of PVIH01010927.1, forward strand.
TGCCACAGGAACATGCAAATTACTACTGCAGATATTTGAAAACAAGAGTGAAATCATTGTTGTAATAAGCATGACTAAGTGATTGCAAGGCCTTCAAAACATTTTCAAATACAATTTTAAAAAGTTTAGAACCTGAAACTAGAAAATTCTTTGCATGCTATATATAGAAATTCATTGTTTATTCTTATATTTGTTCAAAATAACATATAATTATAGGAATATATATATTTATAGTAGAGGTCTATATAAGAGGTCATAAGGGTACATAGAGGAACAAAGACATTCTCAGCAGCAAAGATAACAACCATCATGTGCAATTTGGTAGAGTCTCTCCAAGGCTTTTATCATAAAGGAGTATTGGATTTTGTCAAAGGCTTTTTCAGCATCTAAGGATATGACCATGTGGTTTCGTTCCTTTAGTTTGTTTATATGATGGATAATGTTTACAATTTTTGGTATGTTAAACCAGCCCTGCATTTCTGGGATGAAGCCTACTTGGTCGTGGTGGATGATATTTTTTATACATTGTTGTATACGGTTTGCTAAAATTTTGTTGAGAATTTTAGCATCAATATTCATGAGGGAAATTGGTCTGTTCACCTTCTTTGTTGTGTCGTTGAGTGGCTTGGTTATTAGTGTAATTGTGGGCTTATAAAAGCAATTTGGCTATATTCCTTCAGTTTCTACTGTGTGAAATATTTTGAGGAGTAATGGCAATAATTCTTTTTTGAATGTCTGGTAGAATTCGGCACTGAAACTATCTGAACCAGGGCTTTTATTTTTGGGGAGGCTTTTAATGACAGCTTCAATTTCCTTAAGGCTAGAAAGAACATAGAGTATCTTAATACTTTTCATGTCCTATGAGAAGATACCAAAACTAGACCTGTTTAGGTAATTAATCTGATCTTCATTTAATTTTGGTAAATGGTTCCTGACCAGAAAGCTGTCCATTTCTTCTAGATTTTCCATTTTTGTGGAACACAGATTTTCAAAGTATGATCGGATAACTCTCTGGATTTTCTGTGAGTCCCTTGTTATGTCTCTCTTTTCATTTCTGATTTTGTTGATTTGGACACCCTCTCTCTGTTTTTTGATTAGTTTTGATAAGGGCTTATCTACTTTGTTGACTTTCTCAAAGAACCAACTCTTAGATTCATTTGTTCTTTGTATTGTTCTTTTTGTTTCAATTGTATTGATTTCAGCTTTAAGTTTGATTATTTCCTGCTGTCTACTCCTTGTAGGTGAGTTTCCTTCTAATTGTTCTAAGGCTTTCAGCTGTTCTCTTAGTTCTCTAATGTGGGATTTCCTCTAAGATTTTCATATAGGCATCTAGTATTACTCATTAGTGGACTCTAAACAAAAAAGCAAAAAGCAAAGCATGTAAAGTTGCAAACCATAGCCACTAAACAGGGATCTGAAACATGTTGGATCCAACTCCCTCTAGAGGAACACCTGACTCAGTCTTGACGATGGGGTGAGGAAACTGGATCTGCCAGGAGTGGAGGTAAACTGAGCAATATTAGGACCTTGGGACCTCCTGCCCTTGCTGGGGAGGAGATGGGGAGATGTAGAGAAGAGAAAGTGACTGGAGGGTGTTGGTCCTTGAATAAGGATATACATGGATAGAGACTTTATTCATAATAAAAATAATAAAAAATAATAATAAAAAAGAAAAAATATATCTGACTACTAAAACCACATATTTTCTAGTGTTAGGTCAAAGCAGCAGAGACTAATAGTAAATTCTATGTATTTATTTTATGATTTTGGATAAATGATAAAATACTGAGTATTCAAGCAGTCAATTTACTAAATGTTGTAGAATTTACTTTTTAATTTATTTTGCTTATTTTTATGTCTAATATTGAATGTGCTATTATTTATTTCCCCTAATAATCAATCTTCTGATTCATCAAAACATTTGCAACATTATTTTTAATGATGAAATTATTGACAATTAAGTAATTCAACTATAGTCTCATAAAAGAAAAACAAACATATTTTGGCAAATTCTAAGATCATTACCTCTAAGGAACCTTTTGAAGATATCTTATTTAATGTATACTTTTCAATCTTATATCTGTACTAATTGCATTCTGTTTATAGGTCACACCAACAATCCTTTATATTTTAATTTTTCCTTCTCAAGATAAAACCTTTCTATATTTATACATATTTTTCCCAGTTCTTTAGGACTCACTGAGTCACCTTTGTGACCATGGAATTGCAAGTATATTTTATAGACTGATAATCTTCTTAATGCTGTACAATTGAATGTGCTATTTTGGCTTTATCCAATAATTCATGTAGAAAATTATTAAGACAGTATTTGTATGGATAGTTTAACATTTAATAAACCATGGTATCTTCTGGACATGGTGTAGAAAATGCAGTTATGAAAGCAAAAGTATTGTAGCTGTTTTTAATAAGCCTTATACAAGAGTGAATGGCATTTTGAGAAATGGTGTTGATGCATACAAACAACAAAAATACATCATATAAACCATAAATCTTTCTTTTTTAATTATAAAATAAAGTCTTTGTTATCTGTGCATCCCCTCGCTCTTTCTCCCTTTCCCTTCCCAGAACCTCCTGTTCAGCCTTCAGCTTCCCTCCTCCCCATCCCCCCATTCCCCTCCCAGAAAGGGCAAGATGTTCCAAGGTAGATCATCAGCTCAGCATCCACTCCATGCAAGTATGATTTCCTCATCTTAATATCAAGACTGGGTTAGGTGTTCCTCTGAAAGGAATGGGTTCCAAGGTGCCAGTCTTTGCACATAAACACAGGATCATCCCTCCCCTCGAGGTTCCACATACTGCCCATGTCAGGGGATACTTACCGATACCTGGAGGGCCTATTTCCTTTAATCTGATGGTTCCCTGCTGGCTGTTCTTGATTCAGTGACCTCCCTGAGAGCTCAAGCTAGCCATTACTGTGAGAATTTTTCTCATAATCTCTACTTTTTTACTCACATAAACTCTCCTCCCCTGATCTCATCTGGACCTGGAACTCAGCCCAGTGCTCAGCCAAGCATCCCTGTCTCTACCTCTATTCCTTGTTGGATGTAAATTCTGTGATGACATTTAGGGTAACTATTAATTTGATTGTAGAGGAAGTCAAGTCTAGGCAACACCTTCACTATTGGTTGGAGACCTAGGCAGGTATGTCCTGTGAGTTCTTGGAGGTTTCCCTCACACCCAGTATTTTTCCAACCCCACATTGACTGCTGCTATTAAGATCTCCAGCTCTTTTATTTTTTTCTCCTTCCTTGTTTCTTTTACCCAGTCATCTCCTTCTCTCATGATTTGTGCCCACCCCTTTTTGGTTGCAACCCCTTATGCTCCCAATTAGCTAAAGAGATCTTTTTTATTTTTTCTTTCTAGGAGAATCCCTGGATGTCTTTCTTAAGTTCTTTCTGTTCTAAGACGCTTCCATAGGCCAAGACAATTACTTTATTTATAATAATATTTAGAACATACAAAAAGACACCCTATATCAAGGCTGACTTACCTTTTATAGCAGAAACAAAATATCACGACATTTTAACTTACTGCCTAAAATTAAAGAGTATGTTATAACTAACAAAAATTTACAATAAGTATAATAATCATATATTATATAGAATCAAAAATTACATCAACAATGTCCAGTCCATTAACACTTGGCAAATTTAGGGAAAATACTTCATTAATTTTATTATCTTTCTAGGCTAAAAGGTTGTATCTAATTTACCTGCTATTTAAATTTCCATTACTAAAATTATCTTTTAATAGATAATTTATATATATGCTTTATACCTCTTTAGTGAGTTACTTTTCTAAATCTGGTATCAAGGAAAGCTATAACTATCTAGTTGTCAAATCCATCAGAGACCTGAGAAAAAATAGTATTACCTGAGTAAATAAGAAGTGCAAACAAGTGACTTTCAAAAATATTGTGACAAATGAAACTGTTGACTGCCTGTATAGTCACTTAAAGATTCTCTGTACCTTTGATGCATCCATGTTTGGCCTACAGGCCTAGCATATCTGGCAGACATTTCTATGAAGCAGGCTGTTCTGAAGGACTGCCCTACATTCTCTTGGCAAAGGTCAATGGAAGAACATTGTCTTCCTACACAGCAAGGTTTATTTGTGTCTAGTATATATTTGTAAAATAACAAATAAGGTATTATATTGTGTGTTAAATAAAATTTGCTTGAAATTCAGGAAACAGAGCCAAATCACATTTAGCAATAAATGTCAGAGTGTGGTGATAACACTTTTGAGGCTGAAAACCTCTGGATCTCTGTGAGTTTAAGGCCAGTGACAAGTAGTGGTGGCATACTCCATTAATTGTAGCACTAGGAAAGTTGAAAGATTAATTGAGATAGCTAGGCAGAAAGCAGGAGGCAGGATTTCATTTCTTCTTCTACATTTTTTATTTCCCTAATGGCTGAGGATATAAAAGCATTCACTCCGAAGATTGGTGAGAAATTAGCTAAACAAGAAGTGAGTGTAATTTGTTTCTCTGTTTTTCTGATTTTTTTCCAATATTTGGCTTTATGTTTTCATTATAAGACCAAGCAGAATTCCTAAAATATCTGAAGCCCAACTATCAGAAATAAATTCTCAAAAAAGCTGTTTACTGATGGCTTCATAGTCCCTGGCACAGAATGGAGGCACATTTGGCCAGAGCACTGCTCAGTTGACTAGCTTGTCCTTTGGTAGTTTGCTTCCAGCCAGCTTTACCTCTTAGGCAGTTCCTGCCACATATGTGTTACTTCTCCATTATCTACTATGTAAGTTTTTCAAACAGTTGCTTTCCTCTGCTGGTGGGTTATGGCTTTTCCTGGTCCTCCTCCTCAAGCTGCTGCCACACTAATTTTCTATTATTATTAATAGAAAATTTGGTTAGTCAATTAGGATTTTTTTAAAAGGAGATCAGTTTAAGATCAAGATAGCATTATTATCTCACATTAAAAAACTTATCATATGGGCTACAGAGATTACAAAGTGGATAAAAGTACTTGATGCTCTTGAAGAGGACCCAAGTTGTTTTCATGGTACCTGTAGCAAGTGGCTCACAACTGCCTTTATCTCCAAGGGAATAGAGCACCTCTTCTGGCATTTGTAAAAACTGGTATGGTTATTGCGCATAATATACCTCCCCACACAAAACTAAAAATAAATAAATGTCTATAAAATGTTACCTGAATCTTTTAATGCTTACAAGTATATTCTAACAATAGTATTTACATAATATCTCAGTCACCTCTTTACAATTGGCTACCTAATAGAAGAGTTTAGATCTTGTGAGTTAAAAGGACTTTTATGTTTAAGTTTGGACATTTTTTATTGTTCCTTATATGTTTGACATTTTTATAAACAAGCTATTTTTTATATTTATATAATTAGTGGAATTTATATGAAACTATAAGGCTCTGTAATGCTCACCCATGGTGCACAACAATGTATCAAGCATCATGACCCATTAATGCTTCTCCTAAACCTTTTTAACACAGATTTAACAAGCACCACCTTTAAGTTTTATCTGTGATTCTCACTAGGAAATTTTGAAAATAATTAGCGCCATTGAAGCAGCGTGAAGCAGAGTCAGATCTATTTACTTTATAAATTAGACATGAAATACATTCAGGCAGACACAAAGAGAATAAATAATAAATCCTCAGGACAGTTATACTTATTTTCACTTATTCCCTTTTGAACATTCTTTGATAAAGGAAAACTCAGGCACAGGTAGAGCTACTGTATGAGGCAGGGGTTATAACTCTGCACATGTCCCCATGCTCTCAAATGTCTTTACTGGATTAATTAGAGCAACTTTTTGTTACTTTTTTTTGGAAAGGTTCTGTACCTCCTGCTATTTTGCTTCAGGTTGTCTCTGCTAGCGGCTCCACTTACTCTGATACTTGCTGGGAATTAGCTTATGACTATAATGTTTAGGGGGCCTTTATACTTTCTCTGAAATCAAATTTTAATTTTCTATTTATTTGTTGGGAAAAAATGAAAAATATCTATGTTAAGAATAGGCTTAAAGTCTAAAGATATGGCTTTATTGGTAAAGTTTTGTTAGGCTCCAGATAGTCTGAGTTTCTTTCTCATGGGCAAACCCTGCATGACTGTGAACTCAGAGTTTTATGTCTCAATCTGTCATTACCTTAGTTTCCAAGAGCAACAGATGTGGTCATGACACCTTTTCATATGCAGTCATGGAAATCTTTTTATTTTTATATAAGTAGGGATGTTAACAGAAAGAGGTGGATTCCTTAAAGATACTGGTTAACTGAAGTTCCAATATGTAAGTGTTGGCTCAGCACAGCTGGAAATAGATCCTGGCAGTCAAGAAACCAGGAACACTGAGCTCTGTAGCACAAATGAAAGAGTATTCAAGCAGTCAGGAGCCAATGAGCACTGAGTGTTACAGATAGAATGGAAAAGTATTCAGCCTGTCAGGAGCCCATGTGTAGCAGGAAATCAGGAACTGTATATGTGAACAATCACGTCATAGGAATGGAGACGAGCTGGGCGTGGTTAACTGAAAAAGATTCCAAAAGTAGACCTTCGAGGGAGGGGACCAGGACAGGAAGTCATCATTCTCTCACGAGAGTTCCCCGACCGAGTGCGCAGTTCGCTCCAGCTGCCCGGGAGTTCGGACGTACGGCGTGGGGATGAAGAATCTTCCTTAAAAAGGCTCCGGCGCGCTGCAACCTCATCCTGTCATCTTCTCCTAAAACCGGCTCTGTTTTGTAAGCTATTTTCTCCAAATAAACCCTGTTTATAAACATATCTCAGGGCAGGTTTTTACCGCGATACCCATGAATACTGCATGTTACTGCTCCATGGAAAAGGTATTCAGGCTGTGTGAAGCCAATGAGTACCATAGTCCACAGTAATCAGAGGTTGCAGCAGCTTACAGCTTTGTTTTTGGAAAGGGCTTTCCCAGTGTTAACAGCTCTGCCCTAGATGCAGAGGGTCTCTCCAGCAAAGTTACAACTGAAGTGACAGCTTTGCTTCCCTTCACTGTTCTCCACTCCACTAGGGAAGGTTCCCTGGGTGGGGAGAGTGTTATAGCTTCACGCCCTCAGCTGTTCTCCCCCTAGGCTCCATTGCTGCTCTGCTGAAAGAAGAAGGTCTTTGCACAAACCTCATTCAAGAGATTTATTTTTGAGGGGAATGGTCCAGGTTAGTGGCAACCTCAGCCCAGGGGTGGAAGAAGACAGCAGGAAAAGGGCAGCAGGAGCAGGGTATTTCTAGTGAGAAGACTTCCAGGATGGGGATTGGTCAGATTTTTAAACCCTAATTTGGTTTTGGTTTCAGGATCAAAATGATTCTTTTACTACCTCTTTTAGGGTTTGGGGCTTTAATTTCAGGGCCAGGGCTTATTTCTTTCACTGGCTCTGATTCTAGGGCCAAAATGTGTTTCTTTGGTTCTGGTTTTATAGTCAGGACACATTTCTTTTTGGTTCTGGGTTCAGGGATATAAAGTATTTTTTTTTTTTTAACCATAGCTCAGGTCTTAGATCCAGGATGGGTCTCTTTTACTGGCTATGAGTTCAGAGAAAGAGGGTGCCAGTGTGGGTTTCTTTGGCTGGCCCCTTTTTCCTAAAGACTCTCTATCAAGAAAACAAATATTTTTGTTTTAAATGTAGAATGTTGTCCTTTATATTCAGGTATTTGTGAACATAAGCAGATATGTGCAAATAAGCAGATATACAAACACACTCACACAAGCATGTAGACATAAGAGATGTATATATAATGCCACTCAATCCCATACACATAAGTAGGCATATTTACGTTAAATTTTAATATTTTTTTTCTTGTGTCTCATCAATTAAAACAATATTTCAGGTCAACTTGGAAAAACTGCATTTGAGAAAGGATATTCTCAACCTCTTTACAGTTAAATTGTATAGAAGGATAAAAATATGTTTACTATTAAAATGTGAGACATATGAAGCCAGTTACATTTTCCCAGTATAATTAGGCCTCTACCACAAAACCTTCATTAGGCTTGTCTATTATTAAACTGAAAACTGATCTCTGTAATCTAAAATAGAATATTGATAACAAAATGTTAGAATTCCACTTGGAAGTTAAATACCATATTTCAAATTGGGAAAAATTCATAGTTTTAAATAGGTGTATAGTGATATTTGTGAGTAAAATTATCATAATATTTTTTACTGATCAAGTTGAAGCAATCTCTTATTTTATAATTTAATGTATGATCATTGGAAAAGGAATGTTAGAGAATGTCTGATAATACATAATGTAAGAAGCTAGGTTCTATATGCTTTTGAGATTCACAGAGAAAGCCTATTGAAAAAATACAGCAAAATTCAGTAGACCCACTGAAGACAGAAAAAAACTAATGCATTCAAATGCTTGAATAACACTTAGATGAAAGTAAGATGATATTTGTTGAGTGCTAAGTCTAAGAATTTTCATCAAATGTTATCTCTAAAGAAGTTACCAGAGCAAGTCCTGGCAGCTTGATGGTCTAAACTTAATTTTAATGTAACTCTCATCCATTTCTCAGTTTTAAGTGGCCAGCATATTTGCTTTATTTCACATATTTAATATTTATTGCTTTATTTTTGTTGTCTTAATATATGTATAAAGAATATCTAGCATAGCAATGACTATCTGGGATTAAAAGAAACAAATGGACAAATTACTTGGAGAAGTTCCGTGAAGAGAGTCAGGGTTCTTATCTCACTCAATCTTCAGAAGTTGTCAATTTTATTAGATTAAAAAACAGTAAGAAAAAATGATTTCCTAAAATTTGCAGGCAAGTGGATGAATTTAGAGAATATCTTCCTCAGCAAGGTATCACAAACCCAGAAAAATAAGCAGGGGATATATTCTCTCATTAGTGGACTTTAAACAAAAAAGCAAAAAGCAAAGCATGCCCAAGCTACAAACCATAGCCACTGAATGTCTTGGGATCAGAAACACCTTGGACCAGCACCTTGGAGCCCACTCCCTCCAGAGTAACACCTGACCCAGTCTTGATTTTTGGGATGAGGAAAGTAGATCTGCCAGGAGTGGATGCTGAACTAAGCCACATTGGGACCTTGGGACCTCATGCACTTTCTGGGGAGGAGAAAAGGAGATGGGGAGAAGATAGTGTGACTGGGAGGGATGGGAGGGAGAAGGGAGTTAGAACAAGTGTATACATGAATAAAAAAATATGATTTTATTCCTAATAATAATAATAATAATAATAATAAAAGAAAAACAAACAAAATAACATAGATTTCATCAAATGTATAAAGAAATACTTTTTACCTGTACTCCATTGCATTTTTACTCTATTTATCTTTATTCTTTTTCTTATATAATTTTACCAATAATTTAGATCCGTTTAAATTTTTCCTCAGTTCTCACTATTTTATTTTATTTTGCATGAATGTTCCTTGTAAGAAGTCTTTGTTTGAGTTTGTTTGGCATGTTGTGATTAGGCAGAAATGCCACAGCAGGATTAGATATAATGGAGTAAGAGTAGATCCAGTAAAGACTGGCAGTATAAACATTTGAGCACTCTTGTTCCTGATAAGGCTTCAAGCCAAGTTCTTGTTTGGAAAAATAAAATTCATAGAAGTTTAGAGTTAAGTATATCCATATGTAAGTAGTAACATGGGTACAGAATGGGAACAGGAAAATGGGAAAGGAATTTAAAAATGAGACAAGAGTATAAGAGCTCAAGATTGGAGAGGTATTAGTAAAAAAATTAAAACAATAGAATAGAAAAATAGACATTTCTAATTGCTATTGAAGTGAAGGATGCTGCACAGCTATAATCCCAACATGCAAAGGCAAAGGCAGGAGGTTCTCACTTACAAGACCAGCCAGGGCTACACAGCAAGACTCCATCTCAAAAGAAAAAAAGAGGAGAAATATCCCAATGGAGAAATGTTGACCAATGTATTACTAAATTAGAGTTTAAGTCCATCAACATTGTCACTAAGCCACAGTTGGTAGCAAGCAGTTCAAGTGTGCTATCACACAGTAGGGAGACTAAAATAATATACTGTGCTGGGATGATACTACAACAACACTGTACCACACACTTCCAAAAACTATAAGTGAGGAGTTTGAAAGTGTTGATCATAAAAATGCTATCCTTCAGGAAATAGATATAACCTGATTTATATATTATGCATATATACAGGTATCAAAATATAACTTTCATAAATATTGCAAAAAATAGAAAAATAGAAAAAATAGGTTGTAAATTTTTTCTTTGTAAGATAAAGTTAAAACAGAATTTAACTAAAGTAAAAGATTATGAATAATAGAAACACAATAAATAAGCAATACAATAAATCAGAAAGCATCCATCTGAAAATATTGGCCTACATAATTTCCTAGCTGAAAAGTTATGCTTCTTCTCTATGATGGGATTGTTTTGAACATCAATTTCTATAGACTAAAATAGGGGAAGTAGGTATCAATAATTCTAACCAAAGACTATATCTGTCCATGTTAGAAGATATTTTGTGAAGGATGCCCTTTATTTTTCAACATTCACCATTTTTGGGTCTTTCTCTTGCACAACACCACTTTGATTCTAGCTTTGAGAGAATTGTAACATCCATGAGAGGATTTTCTGATTGATATGTTGTAGATTTTCAGAAAATCTGTAAACTTTTGCTTACTTTAGTTACATGTTCTGTACTCTACTGCAAATCCTCACACATCCTATGTGATTTGTACAGGCAGTTGCAGAATTTAGGTTCTGTTGTAGGCATCTCAGTTTTAGGATTCTTGCCACACTTATTTCATTCCCCATGGCCTGTGTGCCCTGCATGCCTGTCAGTGTGTGTTGCATGCAATAGCTATTTTTGAATTCCAAGGCTGTGCCATGCCAACTCTTTAGTTCTTGGCTCTTGTAGGTCCAGGACTTTCCTGGCAGCTCAGTGTTTTGCAGTACATTTTCAGTTTTTTGGACATCAACTTCTTGATCTTCCAGAATTATTTTATGATAGGGTAGCAAAGATTTTATTAAAATTTACCAGATTATTGAGACAGATCCCAGGAATGGCTTGTTGCTTATTTTGATACTATTGAGGCTAGGGATTCAAAAAACTTCCTTATCAAACAAATGCCATTTAAAAAAATCTTCCAGGAATTTTTTTGTTAATTTTGTATTTATCAAGAAAAACAGTAAATTGAATTTAAAATGCTGATAAGTTAACAATAACTATAAAGAAAATAAAAATCATAAGCATGATTTATCAAGGGTGATAATGTAAATAATTTGCTACACATAAAATTACTTCCTGTTCAGCTTTCGCTCTGGATTTTTTTTTCCTATCCCTGTATATCCCCATTCAAGGTCCCTTCCCCCTCCCGCCACATCAAGTCATTTTTTCTTTCTCCACAACTCCCCATCCCCTCCCTGGACAGGCTGCAGATAGTCTAATGGTCCCACTGATCCAATAAAGCTTAGTTCAGTCTCCACTCCTGTCAAATCCAGTTTTGTCCCCCCTCCCTCAAGAGTGAGTCAGGTGTTCCTCTAGGTGTAGTGGGATCCAAAGGATCAGTCCAGGGTGTTTCTGATCCCAAGCTGTTTAGTAGTTGTGGTTTGCAGCTTGGGCATGCTTGGCTTTTTTCTTGTTAGTTTGTTTAGAGACCACTAATGAGTGAGTACATCCCCTGCTTATCTTTCTGGGTTTGTGATACCTCGCTCAGGAGGATATTCTCCAAATCCATCCATTCCTGCAAATTTTAGGATGTCATTTTTTCTTACTGTTGAGTAGTATTCCATTGTGTAGATGTACCACAGTTTGTTAACCCAATCATCAGTTGAGGGACATCTAGGTTGTTTCCAGTTTCTTGCTATTACAAATAATGCTGCTATGAACATAGTGAGCTAACACCTTTGGAGTGTGACTGTGCATCTTTAGGGTATACACCCAGAAGTGGTATTGCTGGGTCCCTGGGGAGACTGATTCTCAATATTCTGAGAAACCACCATATTCCATTCCAAAGTGGCTGAACAAGCTTATTATCTTTCAAATTTTTTAATAGAAACATGACACATAGCAATTGTAGACAATAACAAAACAACAGTAATACAAAAACAACAAATAATATCAAGCCACAAAAATCATAATTTAAAAAATCCAGCAACTCATGGATTGTGCATGAGTAAAACGTACTTTAAAAAGCCTTCAAAACTAATTTTGTAGTATATCAAATATCAAAATTTGACCATGTCTGGCTAGGTCTCAGTATTTTGAGCAGCATGCCTCAGAACTCACAAAAATCTTCCTGCCCATTTCTCCAGAGTACAGGATCCAGTCTTGAATAATCACACCCAGGAAGCAGTTACTGCCTATAAAAATATATTATCAATACTACACAGATTAAATTTGGTATTTCTCTAATGTCTTACTTTTATAGAAAGCTATTATTTTAGTTATGCTAAATATAAGAGTTCGGTAAATTAGAAATTTTAGTAAAGTAGAAAGAAAATGTTTCTATTACTATTAAGTCAATTGCAGTGTGTTTTTCAGTAACTAGTGGTTCAAATGTACACTAAGAATATCTTTATACTTAACCCTGATCCTTTAGTAAAGGTATAAGACACAAAACTGATTCCTTTTTAAATGAATAAATTACTCAAATATTCTACTTTCTGATTTAATTTATAAATTTTAAAACTAGGTATTCTGGAAATGTAATTTCCCTCTCTAAAATTATGTGTTTGCATCACATTCAAAGCAATTTTTCCTTATTCACATTACAATTTTTCACTCTGTCTCACATACACATATATGTTATTTGATGCATTATTATTGGCATTTTAAAATATGAATTGTGTTCTGAATTCATAATGCATCATAAAACCTTGATAAGCCTAAATAATCCTTCTAAATTACTTCAATATAATTATGCCATTTATAATAATAAATATTCCAGATATTTCATAATCCTAATATTCTACTAGTTATCCAGCAAGAAATAAATAATATGAAAAATTTCAGTGCTTTTATATTATCTGATACCTTAAAGCTAAAAAAGAAACTTTTGTATTTGTATGTACTTGTATGTCAAAATCTTAAACTTCTACAAACCCTGCTATGAACATTTCTTACCATGATTGTACTCACCACACATCAGTTAAACAGAATGTACCATTATTTAAAAATATTTTAGATAAATGAATAAATTAGAATTACACAAAAGTTCAAAGAAAATATCATTTGACTATATAAATTAGTGAATGAATATTTCTAGTAAGAAGGATGATGAGCTTCCCACATTTATTTGGAGTGTTAGATATATCTTTACTGTGCTGCTGCAAACTAGTGAGAGAAAAATGTTCACTTTTATTTTCATTGAAAAGTATAAAGAAATTTATTCTGACCAATACCAATTTCTTTCTTTGATTTATTAAAAAAATTACACAACATACTGATAATGGTTGCTTAATCTCAACTCTTCTCAGATTCTCTCATGTCCCCAACCACCTAAATTCATATGCTTTCTTTAATCTTTCTCTTTGTCACAAGGGAGAAATAAAAGACAGAGGACATTGGTAGACAAAAGTTATGTTATTCTCTCCTAGTGAAGATTTAAATCTTTAAGGTGACTGAAATAAATAGGCAGTAGAGCATTAAAAGGAGAAAATCACATGGATTTGTTAACAATCACATGTATAGAGGAGTCATACAAAATATAAATCACAAAGACGACCCAGATGTTTGATCTTGCATGGGAAAGATGGAGTTGAGAAAGCTGTAAGCAAATTTTACAAAGGTAGTAAATGATTTGTAGGTGGAATGAATGAATTCACAGGGGTCAGGGGCAAAATTCTTGCTGGCTTTGAATGAAGGTATTTAATTTTTAATCTCTATCTGTAGTATAAGTTTAATATTCCTTGGTTAATAAAACTTCTGATCTTTAGATAGTAAAAAAAAAATAAAAGACAGAACAAACAAATAAACAATGAGAACAAAGGAGCCAATGAATAAAAATAAGAAACCTATACATAGGCAGGAACGTACACATTTACACAGGAATTCCTCAAATAATAAAATTTGTAAACCACTGTAAATAGATATATATCTTGTAAGTTTTTTAAAAAAAAAAACACTCAAAGTATTGTTAGATTAAAAACCTTCCAGAAATATGTTAATTTTTACGTGTTTTCTATTTGCTTTTAGGCATGAGCCAACAATTTAAGTGTTTTTTTTATAATTTTTGAAACATCATTCATTTTCTTTTCTTTTTTATTATGAATAAAGTCATACTTTTTATCCATGTACCCCCTTGTTCACACTCCCTTACCTCTACTGCCCCTCCCTGTCGTCACTCACTCTTCTCCTCATCACTTTATCTTTTCCCCATCAAGGGCAGGAAGTCCCAAGGTACCAAGGTGGCTTAATTAGGCATCCACTCCAGGCAGATCTAATTTCTGGACAGAATGTGCTCCAAGGTGCCAGTCCAAGGTGTTTCAGATTCCAAGCTGTTCAATGATTGTGGTTTGCAGCTTGGACATGCTTTGCTTTTTTGTTTAGAATCCTCTAATGGGTGAGTACATTCCCTGCTTCTCTTTCTGGGATTGTGATACCTTGCTCAGGAGGATATTCTTCAAATCCATCCATATGCCTGCAAATTTTAGGATATCATTTTTTCTTACTGCTGAGTAGTACTCCATTGTGTAGATGTACTACACTTTTTAATCCATTCTTCAGTCGAAGGCCATCTAGGTTGTTTCCAGGTTCTTTCTATTACAAATAATGCCACTATGAACATAGTTGAGCTAATGCCTTTGGAGTACGAATATGCATCTTTAGAGTATATGCCCAGTTTTCTGAGAAACCATCATACTATATTCCAGAGTGGCTGAACAAGCTTACACTCTCACCAACAATGGGGGAGTGTTCCCCTTGCTCAACCTCTCCAGCATAGGTTGTCTTTTATCTTAGCCAATCTGACAGGTGTAAGGTGGCATCTCAAAGTTGTTTTGATTTGCATTTCTCTGATGTCTAAAGATGTTGAGCACTTTTTCAGGTGCCTTCCAGCCCTTTGTAATTCTGCTGAGAATTTCCTTTTTAGTTCTGAACCCCATTTTTTTTCTATCCTTGAGCCTGAAAAAAGTCTCCAGTTGACAACACCTTGCAATGAAAATAAAAAGGGTTAGTTGCAAGGTGTTGTCAATTGGAGACATTTTTCAGGGTCAAGGATAGGGGCTTGTGTTCACTTCACCCCTCCACCCTGGAATTCCAAATGGCTTAGATCTGTGAAGGGTCTTC
The DNA here is from genome assembly GCA_004025045.1 of Sigmodon hispidus. Classification (NCBI taxonomy): domain Eukaryota; kingdom Metazoa; phylum Chordata; class Mammalia; order Rodentia; family Cricetidae; genus Sigmodon; species Sigmodon hispidus. The sequence goes on from PVIH01010927.1 coordinate 47,801, forward strand.
ACATTCTTTCCAGGTCTTTATGAGTTCATGTGTGTCAGCCCTAATTTACCAAGAAGCCCTTATTTCCTTTGTATGTTTCATCCATACTGTTACACTGATTTTCTGCCTTTTTTTTTTCAAATAGTTTTATAATCTTTGAGGGGGATGATTTGATGAAGATATCTCACTTAGGCTTGATAGTTTCAGTGTCTCTCACTCTTTTTCATTGTCTGATAGTAATTTTCTGTATTTGTTTCTTCTGTATTTGTGTATTCTGTATTCAAAAAGTTTCTATTTTGACAAATTTTCTTTTGACACCTTAAATGACTCTAGGTTTTATCTGTTCCTTCCCATGTTTTCTTTTTAACCACATCTTCATCAATCTCCATTTTATTCTTCCATTCTTCCACTACCACCCATTCAAGCTTACCAACATGTTCTGTTTCCTCTTTCTTTTGGAGACCATTTCCTCCCTGCTTATCCTTTACTCTATACCTAACCTCTTTGTTTACAAACATTTTGCTTGCTTTTTAAGAACTTATGAGCTGAATTTCACATAAAGAGAATACATATTATATTTGTCTTTCTGGGTCTGTGTTAACTTACATAGAATAGCTTAAAATTATTTTTAATAGAAGAATTCTTATGAATCTTTTAATAGTAAAATATCTACTGACCATTTACAATATAAATAGCTGTTATAGATCATTTATAGGTAAACAAGATGGCCATAGCACTAATTTGAATTATATTTCATGATTGATTGATTAATGAGGCCTGCATAATTTCTTTTAACAAGTATTGACTGAAATTGTATGCATATATGACAATGGAGGAAATTATCAAGTTGGAATTTCTCCTTATAATTCAAATACTAACTTTGTTCCTTTTGTTTTCATTATTTCACTAGGAAAGAAAAATATTTGTTTTCAAGAAAGCACACTATTTTTAAAATTTTTATCTAAAATATTTGCATCAATATTCTCTTTCTTCATCCACATTTATATGCGTCAAACAATTACAAATTTATATCTCTTTTCTTAATCATTGTTGTTCAATAAATATCTATGATAATAAAAAATGGATATGAAAACAGGATCCATCCTTCCGCTGCATTCAAGATCTCAACATCAAAAACACGTGCCACCTCAGATTAAAGAGTTGGACAAAAAATTTTCAGTCAAATGACTCCAAGAAGCAAGGTAATATAGCTACCCAAATCCAACAAAACTGACTTCATACTAAAAACAATAAAAAGCAATGAAGAAAGGTTTTCTTTTTTTCCATTTAGGAAAAAAACTATCAAAATGAAGCTTTAGTTCTGAACTTTTATTTCCAAAATGCCCAGACATCCACATTTATAAAAGAAACATTACTTAAATTTAATTTACACATCAAACTGCATATATTAATAGTGGGATACTTCAACATCACACTCTTACCAATGAACAGATCTACTGAACATGAACTAACATGGAATTAAAGGCACTAACAGATGTTATGACTCAAATTAACTTAACAGACATCTAAAGAACTTTTCACCCAAAGGCAAAAGAATGTACTTCCTATTCAGTATCTCATGGAATCTTCTCTAAAACCAACCACATACTTGATTACAAATCAAGTCAAAATAGATACACAAAAATTAAGATATATACCTGTATCTTCTTGAAGCACCTTGGGTTAAAGTTAGAATTCAATGATAACACAAACTACAAAAAGCCTATGAACTCATGGAAAATAAACAATTCTGGGTTATGGAAGCTGACAACTGTATTACCACTTGTTCAAGGAAAAAAATAAAAAAGAAAATTAAAGAATTTCTAGGTTTCAATGAAAATCAATGCACTATATACCCAAACTTTTAGCAAAGTTCAAAGTAATGCTAAGAGGAAAGTTTATAGCATTAAATTTCTACATAAAGAATATGGAGAAATCTCACATTAGCAACTGAACAGCAAAGCTGAAAGCTCTAGAACAAATCAAAACAAATTAACTCAGAAAAAGTACATGACAGAAAATAATCAATTCTAAAGCTGAAAACAACAAAATAAACACAAAGAGTAAAATTAAAAGAATCAATAAAATAAAGTGTTGTTTCTTTAAGAAAGTCAACAAAATAGATAAACCCTTATCTTTTTTAATTTATCAATTTTATTAATCCAAAATTATTTTATAATTAAAAACAGTTTTATTTTAATTATTTTCATAACTATTCATTATTTACTCCTCAATTTTAATGCTGTTCTTAATGTAATTTTCCAGTACTTTGCCTTTAAGACACACAGTTCTAATGTGTACAAAGAGGAGCCTGCAACTTAAGTGCTTGGTATGTATATGCACTATTTTATGGCTTTTGCTTCTTACAGTATATTCTAAAAATCTCCTTTTCTGTGATTAGCTTATATGATCATAAAGGATTGATGGTTTGATTTTCTAAGTAGGTATAAAAATTTAAACATATACAGTGGCTATAAGGCCATTTTCCTTTCAAAATTGTCCTTCACAGGGGTATGTGATCATTGAGGTAAAAATCTCGATTTTTCTAAACAGAGTTCATGAACAAGAGGTCACAGTTAAAGTTTCCTTGGGAGTTCTAATTCTGAATTTCCTGACATTTGTGGCTTTAAATTATAACTTTAGTGCTCCATTAATACAGGGTACTATTTTTTTTACATTGAATTGTTTTATGTCTTTTATTCTGTACTACTAGACATTGTGTTGATTTCTGTATCACAGGAAGCTCAGTGTTCTGGTAAAAAATCTTCTTAGATCATATTTCATTTACAAACCCTTATCTTAACTCACTAAAAGGAAGAGAGAAACTCACCAAATTAATAAAATCAGAAATAAAAAGTAAAATATAACAACAGAAACTGAGGAAATCTAGATAATCATTAAGTATAATTAAAAAAAAACCTGTACTCCACAAAATTGGAAAATCTTAAAAAAGTGAACAATTTTTTGCAATCACTTAATATTTATTTTTTCTTTTAGAAGGTTTTTTTTTAACCCAATATGTACCACTGCTCCTCCTTCATTCCCTTCTCTCTGTGAGTCTTCTCCTCATGGTTTTTATCCCTTTGCTCATATGGAGTTCTACTCAACAGATAAAGAAAAAAACATCCTGAAATTTGCAGTCTAATAGATGGATCTGAACAGTATCATCCTGTGTGACTTAACACAGAGCCAGAAAGCCAAACATGTATGTACATACTCATAAGTGGATTTTAGCAAAGGTAATAGGAGGCACTTAAGAGATACATCCATGGATACCCCTGGGAAGAAAACATTGAGATCTCTTAAATAAATCAGGATCATACATGTGAGGGAGAAAGGGCAGGTGCGAATTTATCATGAAAGAATGGGATGGTTGAGTGGGGGGAGCAGCAGAGAGGGTGAACAAACTAATAGATACCTTGATAGAGGAGGCCGTTTTTTGGTTTGAGAGAAACCTGGCACTAAGGAAACACACAAAACCCAAAAGATGACCCTGCCTAGGACTCCAAATAATATAGATGCCTATACAAGGCTTCATCTACAATCAAATAAATTACTACCCTAATTTCCATATAGAACTTCATCCAGCAACTAATAGAGACAGAAACACAGATCGATAGGTAAGCATCAGGTCAAGTTTCTGTTCAAGCTGAAGAGAGGAAAGAGAGGAAAGGGTGAACAAACCATCTGAGCAAAGGTAGGAACAAAGCAGCATTATTCATAATAGTCAGAACCTGGAAAATACCTAGATGTCCTTCAACCAAATTTTAGATGAGAAAAATGTCGTACATTTACACAATGGAGTATTACGCAGCTGAAAAAAAATAACAAAACAACAACAACAAAACTCCCAATGACCTCAAGAAAATTTTATGGAAACAAATGGAACTAGAAAAATTTTTTCTGAGTGAGGTAACTCAGACCCAGAGAGCCAAATATGGTATGTTCTCACTCGTAAGTGCATGTAAGGAGTAAAGTAAAGCATAACCAACCTATATCCCACAGCCACAAAGAAGCTACCGAACAAAGAGGCCCAAAGGAGGGATGCATTGATTTCCCTTGGAAGGGAAAGTAGATAGAAGAGATCTCCTAAATCAACTGGGGTTAGGTTTGGGGCAGAGGATGGGAACTTAAGCGGGGGAGTTGGGTGGGTTGAGTACAGGAGGCAGTTTGGGGATATGATAAAAAAAAAAAAAGCTGGTGCCAGAGAAACTCCCAGGAGTCCACAAGAATGACCCCAGCTGAAACATCTAGTATTAGTGGAGAGGGTGGATGAAATGGCTATCTACTGTAATCAAATTGTGATTATCCTTATTGTCATCACAGATCCTTTATCCAGTAACTCATGGAAGCAGCTGCAGAGATCCAAAGCCAAGCACTGTACCAAGTTCTGGGAGTGCTTCTGAAGAAAGAGAAGAGGTATAGTAAAAGCAAAGGAGGGTGAAGGTCATAATGGAGAAACTCACAGAGACAGATGATGAGTTTGTGGAAGAACATGGATTCTGGACCATCAGTTAGAGAACCTGTGTGTGACTGACCTAGCCCCCCTACATGTTTGTGACAGTTTTGTAGCTTTCTCTTTTTGTAAGGGTCCAAGCAGTTATATTAAGGACATGTCCCTGGTATTTTGATGACTCTTTCAGGGTTCCCCCTGCTAGATTACATTATCAAGCCCTTATAGAGGTGTAGGGGCTCAGTCCTACCTCAAACTGATATCCTAGGTTATGTTCAAGACTGTTCTTTTCTAAATGATGAGAGAGAAGGAGTGGATAGGGAGGGAGGAAGAAGGGAGACTCAAAGAAGAAATGAGGAGAGGGTATTAAACACTGGTTGATATGTTACTTGAAAAAAAGAATTTGCTTTCATTAAGAAAGAAGTAAAAATTAAAGAAGTAACAAATAAAGCTAAAGCTCGAATCCCACATCAATTCTTACACCCTAATAGTGGGAGACTTCAATACCCCACTTTCTACCTTGGATAGATCAACAAGACAGAAACTCAACAGAGAAATAAGAAGTCTAAAAGAGGTTATGATGCAAATGAATTTAATAGATATCTACAGAAGCTTCCACCCAAACACAAAGGAATATACATATTTCTCAGCTCCTCATGGAACTTTCTCCAAAATTGACCACATAATTGGACATAAAGCAAATATCAACAGATACAAAAAAAAAATGGAAACAATCTCTTGTAACATACAGGACCACCAGGGCCTAACGTTAGAGTTCAATAACATCAAAACCCAAAGAAAGCCTACCAACTCATGGAAACTAAACATCACTCAGCTGAACCATCTCTGGGTCAAGGAAGAAATTAAGAAAGAAATCAAAGTCTTCCAAGAATTTAATGAAAATGAATCCCCAACGTATCCAAACTTTTGGGACACAATGAAAGCAGTCTTAAGAGGAAAATTCATAGCGCTAGATGCCAATATAAAAAACCTAGAGAAATCCCACACTAGAGACCTAACAGCTCAGCTGAAAGCCTTAGAACAATTAGAAGCGAACTCACCTAGAAGGAGTAGACTTCAGGAAATAATCAAACTTAGAGCTGAAATCAATACAATTGAACCAAAAAGAACAATACAAAGAATCAACAAATCTAAGAGTTGGTTCTTTGAGAAAGTTATCAAGATAGAAAAGCCCTTAGCCAAACTAATCAAAAAACAGAGGGAGAGTGTTCAAATCAACAAAATCAGAAATGAAAAGGGGGACATAACAACAGACCCTGAGGAAATATAGAGAATTATCAGATCATATTTTGAAAATCTGTATTCCACAAAAATGGAAAACATAGAAGAAATTGACAGCTTTCTGGACAGGTATCATCTACCAAAATTAAATCAAAAGACCTACTTTGAGAATAATAGGAATAGAAGAAGGAGAAGAATAACAGCTCAAAAGCACAGATAATGTTTTCAATGAAATCATAGAAGAAAACTTCCCTAACCTGAAGAAGGAAATACATATTAAGATACAAGAAGCTTACAGAACACCAAATAGATATGAACCCCCCAAAAATTAAGCATGCCACATTATAATCAAGCCACATAACATACAGAACAAAGAAAAAATTTTAAGAGCTGCAAAAGAAAAGGGCCAACATACATATAAAGGCAGACCCATCAGAATAACGCCTGACTATTCAATGGAAAAGATGAAAGCTAAAAGGGCATGGTCACAAGTTATACAGATGCTTAAAGAGCATGGCTGCCAAACTAGAATACTATACTCTGCAAAATTATCAATCACCATAGATGGAGTAAACAAGATATTTCATGAGAAAGTCAAACTGAAAGAATATCTACCAAGCCAGCACTACAGAGAGTATTAGAGGGAAAACTCCAAACTACACCCACAAAATCACAAACAATCTATAATTCCAAAGAAAAATATTCCAGAGAAAGGAAATATAAACAAGTTACCACCAAAAATGGCAGGAAATATCAATCAATGATCACTAATTTCCCTTAATATCAATGAACTCAACTCTCCTATAAAATGTCACATACTAACAAGATGGATACAACAACAGAAGCCATTCTTCTGTTGCCTTCAAGAAACACACTTCAACAGCAAGGACAGACACAGGCTTAGAATGAAGGGTTGGGAAAAGATTTTCCAGTCAAATGGTCCTAAGAAACAAGCGGGGGTTGCAAACCTAATATCTAACAAAGTAGACTTTAAGCCAAAAGCAATAAAAAGGGACCAAGAGGGTCACTACTTATTCATCACAGGAAAAATTGGTCAAGAGGAGATTTCAATCTTGAATATTTATGCCCCTAATATAAGGGCACCTACTTATGTAAAACAAAAATTGCTAAAGCTCGAATCTCACATCAATTCTTACACCCTAATAGAGGGAGACTTCAATACACCACTTTCTACCCTGGACAGATCAACCAGACAGAGTCTCAACAGAGAAATAAGGAGTCAAAAGAGGTTATGAGGCAAATGGATTTAATAGATATCTACAGAAGCTTCCACCCAAACACAAAGGAATATACATATTTCTCAGCTCCTCATGGAACTTTCTCCAAAATTGACCACATAATTGGACATAAAGCAAATATCAGCAGATACAAAAAAAAAAAAAATGGAAATAATCCCTTGTAACATATCGGACCACCAGGGCCTAAAGTTAGAATTCAACAACATCAAAACCCAAAGAAAGCCTATCAACTCATGGAAACTAAACATCACTCAGCTGAACCATCTCTGGGTCAAGGAAGAAAATACAAAGAAATCAAAGTCTTCCTAGAATTTAATGAAAATGAATCCACAATGTATCCAAACTTTTGGGACACAATGAAAACAGTCTTAAGAGGAAAATTCATAGTGCTAGATGCCTATATGAAAAACCTAGAGAAATCCCACACTAGAGACCTAACAGCTCAGCTGAAAGCCTTAGAACAATTAGAAGCGAACTCACCTAGAAGGAGTAGACTTCAGGAAATAATCAAACTTAGAGCTGAAATCAATACAATTGAAACAAAAAGAACAATACAAAGAATCAATGAATCTAAGAGTTGGTTCTTTGAGAAAGTTAACAAGATAGATAAGCCCTTAGCCAAACTAATCAAAAACAGAGAGAGGTTGTCCAAATCAACAAAATCAGAAATGAAAAGGGGGACATAACAACGGACCTCCAGGACGTCCAGAGAATTATCAGATCATATTTAGAAAATCTGTATTCCACAAAAATGGAAAACCTAGAAGAGATGGACAGCTTTCTGGACAGTTACTACCTGCCAAAGTTAAAAGAAGATCAGATTAATTACCTAAACAGGCCTATAACGCTTAAGGAAATTGAAGCTGACATTAAAAACCTCCCCCAAAATAAATGCCCTGGTCCAGATGGTTTCAGTGGTGAATTTTACCAGACATTCAAACAAGAATTACTACTGCTACTCCTGAAACTATTTCACACAGTAGAAACTGAAGAAATATTTCTAAATTCCTTTTATGAGGCCACAATCACCCTAACACCCAAGCCAATCAAAGACACAACAAAGGAGAATTACAGACCAATTTCCCTCATGAATATTGATGCAAAAATTCTCAACAAAATTTTGGCAAACCGTGTACAACAATGTGTAAAAGATATCATCCACCACTACCATGTAGGCTTCATCCCAGAAATGCAGGGCTGGTTTAACATACGAAAAACTGTAAATGTTATGCATCATATAAACAAACTAAAGGAACAAAACCACATGATCATATCCTTAGATGCTGAAAATCCTTTAATAAAATCCAACACTTCTTTATGATTAAAGCCCTGGAGAGATCAGGAATACAGGAAGAATACCTAAATATAATAAAGGCGATTTAGAAGAAGCTGACAATCCTATATCCTCTGTATAGTTATTGTTAACTCTTCTGCATTTTAAATTCTTTTTACTGTTTTTTTTTTGATAAATACAAAATAAAGAAGAAAAAAAAGAAAAAGAAAGTCTTCTGTAATATACTACCATGAACAATAAATATACAAATGGAAATTTAAAAAAAAAAAAAGAAGAAGCTGACAGCCAGTATCAAACTTAATGGAGAAAAACTCAAAGCAATCTCACTAAAATCAGGAACCAGACAAGGATGTCCTCTCTCCCCTTATCTATTCAATATAGTTCTTGAATTTTTAGCTAAAGCAATAAGGGAATGAAAAGAGATTAAGGGTACACAAATTGGAAAAGAAGAAGTGAAACTATCTCTATTTGCAGATGATATGATTGTATGCATAAGTGACCCACAAAATTCTTCCAAGGAACAGTTATAGCTGATCAACATCTTCAGAAATGTAGCAGGATAAAAGATTAACTCAAAGAAATCAGTAGCCCTTCTATACAATAAAGATAGAAAAGTTGAAAATGAAATAAGGGAAATATTATCCTTTATAATAGCTGCAAATTGTATTAAATAACTTGGAGTAACTATAACCAAAGAAGTAACAGACCTATTTGACAAAAATTTTAAATCACTGAAGAAAGAAACTGAAGAGGATATCAGAAAATGGAAAGCTCTCCCATGTTGCTGGATAGGTAGGATCAACATAGTAAAAATGACAATTCTACCAAAGGCAATCTACAGATTCAATGCACTGCCCATCAAAATCCCAACACAATGTTTCTTGGAACTTGAAAGAACAATACTCAATTTCATTTGGAATAACAGGAAAGCCAACATTGCCAAAACAATTTTACTCAACAAAAGAACCTCAGGAGGTATCACCATCCCTGACTTCAAGCACTACTATAGAGCTACAATAATAAAAACAGCCTGGTACTGGCTTAAAAACAGACTTGTGGATCAATGGAATAGAATTGAGGATCCAGACATTAACCCAAAAACCTATGAACACCTGATCTTTGACAAAGAGGCCCAAAACATTCAATGGAAAAAAGATAGTATATTTAACAAATGGTGTAAGCATAGCTGGATGGACATGCATATAAAAATGCAAATAGATCTGAACCTGTCACCCTGCACAAAACTCAAATCCAAGTGGATCAAAGACCTCAACATAAACCCAGCCACTTTGAACTTGATAGAAAAGAAAGTGGGAAATACACTTCTATGAATTGGCACAGGTGACCAATTCCTAAATATAACACCAGTAGCACAGACACTAAGACCAACAATCAATACGTGGGATCTCCTGAAGCTAAGAAGCTTCTGTAAAGCCAAGGACACTGTCAATAGGACAAAATGACAATGTACATAATGGGAAAATATTTTCACCAACCCTACAAGTGAGAGAGGACTGATCTCTAAGATATATAAAGAGCTCAAGAATCTAGAGCCCAAAATCTTGAATAACCCAATCAAAAAATGGGGTACAGATCTAAAAAGGGAATTCTCAGCAGAGGAATTATGAATGGCTGAAAAGCACCTCAAAAAGTGCTCATTATCTTTAGCCATCAGAGAAATGCAAATCAAAACAACTTTGAGATACCACCTAACACCTGTTAGACTGGCTAAAATAAAAGGCACAGATGACAGCCTGTGTTGGAGAGGATGTGGAGCAAGGGGAACACTCCTACATTGGTGGGAGTGTAAGCTTGTTCAGCCAATTTGGAATGCAATATGGCAGTTTGTCAGAAATTGAGAATTAATCTCCTCAAGGACCCAGCAATACCACTTCTGGGTGTATACCCTAAAGATGCACAGTCGCACTCCAAAGGTAGTAGCTCAACTATTTTCATAGCAGCATTATTTTGTAATAGCAAGAAACTGGAAACAACCTAGATGTCCCTCAACTGAAGAATGGATTAACAAACTGTGGTACATCTACACAATGGAATACTACTCAGCGGTAAGAAAAAATGATATCCTAAAATTTGCAGGCAAATGGATGGATTTGTAGAATATCCTCCTGAGCGAGGTATCACAAACCCAGAAAGATAAACAGGGGACGTACTCACTCATTAGTGGTCTCTAAACAAACAAACAAGAAAAAAGCCAAGCATGCCCAAGCTGCAAACCACAACCACTGAACAGCTTGGGATCAGAAACACCCTGGACTGACCCTTCGACTCCTACTACACCTATAGGAACACCTGACTCACTCTTGAGGGAGGGGGGGACAAAACTGGATTTGCCAGGAGTGGAGACTGATCTAAGCTTTATTGGATCAGTGGGACCATGGGACTGTCTGCTACCTGCCCAGTGAGGGGATGGAGAGTTGTGGAGAAAGAAAAATGACTTGATGTGGTGGGAGGTGAAAGGGACCTTGAATGGGGATATACAGGGATAGGAAAAAAAAAATCCAGAGGGAAAGCTGAACACAAAGTAATTTTATGTGTAGCAAATTATTTGCATTATCACCCTTGATAATCCATGCCTATGATTTTTATTTTCTTTATAGTTATTGTTATCAGCATTTTAAATTCAATTCACTGTTTTCTTGATAAATTAAAAAAATCTAAATTCTTGTAGCTATGTCAGTTTTGTAGTAAGAAATATATGTAGTTGGAAATTAAATTATAAGTGCCAATCCACATGATTCAGTTTTAAAGTTTATGCACCATTTTTTTAAACTATTTTTCTTTAGTTTTTATTTTACTATTATTTATCATCAGTATGTTTGTGTGCACCCATTTGTGTGTGTGCCATGGTATGCGTGCACTTATGTGAAGGTCATAGAACAACCTTGTGGAGTCACTTTTCTCCTTGTATCTTTATATGGATTCCAGGGCTGGAATTTAGGTGCCAGGTTTGTATAACAATTGTATGCACTCCTTAAGCATCTTTTTTTTTTCTGATCACCTGTTGTAACTGTCTTTTTTATTATTAATAAAGTCTCATTTTTTAAAAAAAAAGTCAATTACAGTCTTTAGTGGACTGATTATTTACTTGGCTGAAGATGCTGCTCTAATTTCTACATCGAGCCTGAGATAAAGATGAGAACATCTTAATGTGTTTCATAGAAGACTACTAGAAAAAGTTAATTTAGTTAATGTTTTGTTTTATTTAAAATACCACTCTTAGGCATATACCCTAAAGACACACAATCCCCCCCCAAAAGCATTAGCTCAACTATGTTCATATCAGAATTATTCATAATAACAAGAACCTGGAAACAACCTAGATGACCCTTAACTGAGGAATGGATTAACAAGCTGTAATACATCTATACCATGGAGTATAATTTAGCAGCAATAAAAATGATATCCTAAAATTTGAAGGCAAATAGATGGATATAGAGAATATCCTCCTAAGCAAGGTATCACAATCCCAGAAAGATAAGCAGGGGATGTACTCACTCATTAGTGGACTTTAAAAAAGAAATAAAAAGAGAGAGATGTCATTGTACACAAGAACTCAAGTCTAGACCTTGGATAAATGACACAATGCCTCCCTTGTACATTGATGGCCTTTGGTAGTGGTGTGGGTGAGGAAAGACTTTTTTTTTAAGGGTATGGCCACAGGGAGTTTTATTATGCTCCACCAAGTAAATTAGCAGCATGGATGGGTGCTTTTTTTAAATGTGGAGATCATAAGAGTGGGCATGATTCTGAGAGTTCTGGTAACAGAGTTTGATGGGGTGCATGATGTAAAAAAAACATTAATATATATGTATGTATAATAAATAAATTAAAAATAAACTAAACAGTTAAATTAAAAAATAAAATAATTAATATTGCAGAATTAGAAAGAATAGTCCCAGGCAACATTAGCAATAAAGTAATTTTCACTATAGTAGGTAATATACTTTGGTATCAAAAAAACCTCAGAATTTTATTTTGTGTGTCAGACGTTATGGCTACCTAGACATGAACATTTGAGTAAGAAAAATTTCAATTTATCCTGGCATCACAATGATCATGCTAGATTTAATACTTTTATATATTTTACAGTTTAAAAATAAAAGATAGTTTCCAAATACAAAAACTCATGGAGAAATTTATAGAGTTTCAACATACAAACTATCTTTTTATAGCATAAATTATTTGATATTTTGATAAGCATACAATGAACCTCATCTTATGTCTTTATCTATTCTAATCAAATACTTCAATAATTGCTTGTCTACTTTGACAAAAATATGGACGACTGTATAGAAAACAATTTGTTAGGTAACTAAAAGTTTACTGTCACATTACCATTAGCACATTTTATGATTTCAATGTTTTTTCTATGAAGCATATTTCTTATAATGCACATTTTAATGTATTAAAGTAAGCATTCTAAATTTGGATTCTCTCACTCTTAAAAGCATCCTTTGTTGTTCAATGAGTCAAATTATTGCCTTAAGAATTTTCACCTCTCTGCTCAGTGAAAGCTATTCAACAAATACCTCTGAGCAAGTACAGGTGACTTCTTTGACAAAATCAGTGCTATTTTTCACTAGATATTTTAGTTTTATGAAAATTAAATGAATTTAATGTTGATTTTTTCTCTGTCATATGACATGGTCACATGTGCTATATTCATGCATTACACACACATACAGACACATACACACAGACAAGAGAGGTGAGGGATGGAGGGAGGGAGGGAGGGATAGAGAGGAGGTGAGTTCAAAATTATTATTAGAAAGAAACAATTTCATTTCATCTACTTTTGAAGGTGCCTTTTTTGGATTCAAAGTGTCAAATACCTTCTAAATATTGTATATACTTATAGATGAATAGTACTATAAGCTTTAATTAGAGACATTTTTGATGCTGAGTTTGTACTATCAAGAGTTTTTCACAGATAGACTATCCAGGTACAATTATCCTTTTCATTAACATAATTGCTTAGATCAGGATTTTATTCACATTTTTTCTTCCATAGATTCAAAGCTGCAACACTATAATGTATACTATGAGCTGTCTATAATACTTTTTTTTAAAGAAGGGGTTAACTATTTTGTGAGGAAGTGGTAAGCAAAACAAACTAAGATAATATTTAATTTTAATATTTTATTTCTTAATAGGATAATGAATCAGGAATATGTTTTAATCAGATCACGTTAATAGAGATCTAAAAAATAAAATTTTAATTTTGCAACACAGTAAGTAAATTCTGTTAGATTTTTAATGTATTCTTTGTCTTGAATAAAGTAAAATACCTCTTCAAAATAAAACACTTCAATGTCAAATTAAATGTCAAAGAATTTTTCACAAGAACATTGAGATTTTTTTCTAATGCTTTACACTGTAATTTAAGGTTCTTTAAAAGAATTGACTTTTGAAGGGCAGTTTTAATCATAATTTGAGAAAGTGTTATATCATAAAAGCTTTTTGGTTCAGGTAATAAAAAAATGCTTCCTTCTGCTTCTGCCTTAAAATGTCAATGTGAATCTGATACTTTTATATGCTATTGGTATAACAAGAGCCTCTCAATAATGCCTCAGTTCCAAGGATTCCTTTGGAAATTATGTTGTGTATTATCTCAGAAGAATTTTATATTCAATACAAATTTTTCTTGTCTCATGGTATCAAATGGGCTCTTCAACGTAATCAGTTTCATTAAACACTTTATTTGAGTTTACAGAGAAATATTATAAAGCTTTATTAATTGTATGAAAGGTATACCTAGCTTTGTCATGTAATAATAAATTTGTATAAGATTAGGAAATTACAATACACTTATGTGAAATGATGAGTGTGTGTGTGTACATATAATATACATGTTACACACATGAACATAAACACATAAATGTCATAAAGTATGTTTTTCTAGGAGTCATTGAAATGGGAATATATCTTCCTTGGATCCCTCAAGGTACATCATGATTTTTGTGCCTCCACATATTTACTATTTATATATAAACAATAATTGATGGCATCATCTGGCTTGTCCAACGGAGTTGGATAGCTCTCCATTTTTGTGGAGTATAGATTTTTCAAAATATTATCCTATAATTCTCTGGATATCCTTGGGGTTTGTTGTTATATCCCCCTTTTCATTTCTGATTTAGTTGATTTGGATAATCTCTCTCTGTTTTTTTATTAGTTTGGATAAGGGTTTATCTATCTTGTTGACTTTTTTAAAGAACCAACTCTTTGATTCCTTGATTCTTTGTATTGTTCTTTTTGTTTCAATTGTATTGATTTCAACTCTAAGTTTGATTATTTCTTGCCATCTACTCCTTCTAGGTTAGTTTGTTTCTAATTGTTCTAAGGCTTTCAGCTGTGCTATTAGTTCTCTAGTGTGGGCTTTTGTATCTTTTAGTTGATAGAATACTTACCTCAAAGCATCATTTCTATAGTCCTAGTGCAATAAAATGAAACCTCAAACAAAATTAAAGCTCATCAAAAAAATGTGTTTACATCATTATTCTTGGGGGAAATGGCAAGGTAGGGAGAAGAGAGATTGCCTGGGAGGGGTGGGAGGAGGAAGGGAGTTTGAACAGGGGATACATGGGTAAAATATGAGACTTTATTCATAATAAATTAAAAAAGGGAAAAAATAAAGGATAGAAACTGCACTAAAGAACAAAGATAAAATGAAACAAAACCTCCCTTTTAGATCTATATTATACAACCATATAGATTGATTTTGGAGTATAATATTTGTATATTCAGAGTTGTCTCGATGATCATGTGGTACATACATATATCCTTAATGTTATTAAGATAAGGATGTTTAAAAAATTATCACTTATAATTATGCTATTTTTGTTCTCTCTTATCATATTTTTTTATAGATCATTGTAGAAAGATTTTTCATGAGAATAAAAAAAAAGAAATTTGGTTCTCTCCATCAATACATCAGTATCATAGAAGTGAAAAGTAACCATGCTAAGCCTTTGTGAAATTTTTAAAATTAGAAAAACCTTATTTAGGTTCTCAAGTATAAGACAGACTATGTGATAATAGTTGAGAGAGTACACATTTCTCTCTGAAATTTCTTTAATCTTTTACCTAATGCTTACATTTTAATGCCTTCTAGCCTTCAAAATTGATTTTTATCTCTGTGTAGAAAATTTTTGTGTTTTCCAGAATCTCAAATTCAAGCTCTTCTTTTTGGCATTTATTATACACATTCAAAATTCTGATGAAATATGTCATTGGCTATGTTATAGCCACAACTCTAATTCTGCATACAAGAAACACACCTCAACTTTAAAGGCAGACATTACCACAGAGAAAAGAGTTTGAAAAGATTTTCCAATCTAATGGACCCAAGAAGCAAGCTGGCTTAGCTATCATAACATACAAAAAAATATACTTCAAACTAAAATCAATCAAAAAAGATAGAGAAAGACATTTTATTTTCATCACAAAAAAAAATCACATTAAGATAAAGTTGATGACACCAATACTGAGAGAGTTTAACAGTAAATTTTCATCAATGGACAGAACTGTCAGTCAGAAACTTAACATAAATATAAAGAAACTAACAGATGTATTTTTGGACAACAAATTCAGTATTAATTACATTCCTTATTATGTTAACAGACACCTGCTAAAATGTCATGTAGAAAGAATACATATACTTTCTAGTCCAAATTGCTTAAATTGAGGAAGAGTGCAGGCATGGTGTCCAATGTTTGGCCTATAGAAACAGGCTCTTGGCAAGTGGCTCCTTAATTTTTCTAGATCAAGAAACTTAATTTAGTGTGGTAAGAAATCTGGCTATAATCTGCAAAATATGTCTTCTGATATGTATAATGACATAGGCATTAAACACCATACATTTCAGTTTCAACATTTTGATGGTTAAATAATACATGTTTAAATATTTATATTTAAATTTTAAAATAATTATTTGCATATAAAACTATGTTAACTTGTCTTAGATCATATTATTTGAACAATAAGTTATTTATAGATTTATTGTATAACCTTTAAAAGTGTGATATTTTAAGGACTTCCAATGGTTTGATGACTTTCTAGTTATTTTTGGTATTGTTTTTGTTTATATCACTAAGAATGTTTTGAATAATGTGTATTCTGTATTGTTTTGAATTTTTGAATATGTGGTTCAACATGATCAATTTTTTTTGGTGTGGCTTCAAGAAGAATTTTTATTCTGCTGAGTATTGGGTTCTGTAACAGTAATTGCATGTCACATACATAAATTCATTAGGTTGCCATTAATTTGAAAGGAATAAAATATGAGTGTTTGGGAGAGATGGCAGTGGAGAAATTATACTAATTACAATCTCAATATTATCACTTGAAAAATTTTTGTAATAATAAAAGCTTTTAACTAGATTACAAAATGACAGAAATTATATGAATATGTGTGTTTTAGAAGGTTTCCCGGTCCCATTTGGGCCCGGAGGTTTGGACCTGGCTGTGGCAGCTTTTGTCCCACAAAGAAATGAATCAGACATTTATATTAACTTTGTACTCTTTGGCCCATGTCTCAAGCACATTACTAGCTAGCTCTTTCATCTTAAATTAACCCATTTCTATAATCTACCAGCCATGTGGCCCGGCCAATAGCTCACCTGGATACCTTACATGTCTCTTCTTTGGGGGTCAGATGGCGACTGACTAACTCCATCTTCCTTCTACCTGTCTGTCCTCTGATTCTCCACCCACTTCTATGGCACTCCACATAGGCCAAAACAGCTCCTTTATTTACAGCATACAGAGAACATTCCACCACATATGTGAGGTTGATTCATTATTAAAATCATATTAGTGGTCATAGGAGTGGTGAATTATAGGGGCACACGAAATTTCACTAGAGGAATAAAGGACTAACTACAATATCTAAGTGGGTTTTGATGCAAATATATACTGACATGAGGCCAATACATATGGTCTTCACTATTTTTAATAGCTCTTAATTTTGCTTAGACATACTTCTCAAGATAATGAGGCACAAGTTACTCCTGATACTCTTTATGAAATAATCGTTTGATATTTACTTAATAATTTTAGGCACATATAGTAATTTTATTGATACATACTAATCAGGTAATAACATTAAATAAACAATCATTAATCTATATATCAATGAAATTTATTATGTAAATGGGTTAAACAAATACCAGTTGTGAAATGATAAAATTCAAATATAATCTGAGGACATTAACAACATACATGATGGTATTTTAAGATAATTTGTGAGATTAAAAATGGCTTTTAAGTCGAAATAACATTGGAATAAAAACAATAACAAATTATGATTAAACCTAGTAAGATTTTCTTTTAAGACACATAATACCATTTCAGTGTCAAAGAACAGAGCATGGACAAAATAAATTTGCCTATAGGGTTAGACAGTAAACAACTTTTTATTAAAAAATGAAAATAAAATTGCAAAAAGGAAAAGAGGCCAAAAACGAAGGCCCAGAGTTTGATGAATGATATGATTGCACTGCACCAAAGACCTGAGTACAATGTTTTGGGTCCAAATATCAGAAAGAGTGAAAAGATTCCTTAAACTTGTCTTGCTATCTCCACTTGTACACTACGGCACAGAGAGAGAAAGAGAGGGGGAGGGAAAAGAGAAGGAGAGAGGGATAATGGGAGAGAGGATAAAAGAGGGTGGGAGAAAGGGAAGGAGGAAGGATGGAAAACAAGGATTTTAAGTGTAATAAAAAAAATACAAGTTTGCAAATTTGAGATGCCAATCTTTTGGGAGGCCTTATTGGTCAGAGACTGCAGTCTCTCATATCTTAGTTGCTCTCCACAAAGTCAAAAATCATTGGGGACTCCATCCTCAGTGAGTCTTCCTGTTCTCTACCTGCCCTTTTCTGGAGAATGTTTCTGGACCTTGAGGACTGACTGTATATAAAAGCTGTGCCTAAGCCTGAGTGCCTGATTTATGTTTTGTATAGTTTCCTGCTAGAAATTCCCCCTCTGCGAGGGTTACACTAAGGATACACTAGGATTATACTAGGATCTTTACTATAGGGCCCTTTTGATAGGAACTTATGACTTAATGAACATAAGAATTTGTGTCTAGTCTTCCCAATAGATTTTTCTCTCTTCTGGAATTAAGTTGAGGTGGTTTACCAAAGTCATCCCTTAGAGGGCTCTCTCAATTATATACACAGCAGCCTGAACCCTATTCCCTGCTTCATCTATTTCCACTCTCTTGGACCAATTCATGAAGGATCCTGAGGAAGAAACAGAACCACACTGATCATTATGAAGGTATATAGATGGCTTTTTCATAATTTTAGAAAAAGAATCATCCATATAATGATAAATTTAAAAACACATTTATGGCATGCATTAGACAACACTTTAATATTGATAATGTTAAGTAGATTTTTAAGGATTTTTAAGGATCTTTCACTGGGGTAACATTCATTTATATGGTTTATTTTAGTTTAGGAACTATTGAAGTTACTATTTACTGTGGAAATAAAAGCTGCCAATAGTTGATTTTTGTATAAAGGTAAAGTGACACATAGTTCAACATGATTTTTATTACTTAGAAGGCTCCTTTTACAAGTTATTGTATATTATTCAACTGTGAAGTATTGTAGGAACACTGAATTGTACTACAAAAATATTCCTTACATTAAACTGAATAATAGAGGGCCTATTATTCAAGAATCATTCCCTTTACCTTTTGTTGTGACTGGGTTAGTGTTTAATTTTTCATTGTAAAATTACAGTTAAATTAGGATAACTAATCACAGCAGTAGCTACAAATTGCGCTTACATAAAAATTCACCAATATCCATAATAGATATCAAACTAAAATTTAAAAAATTATCATTTTAATTTTTCAGAGTTAACATATAAAAGAGAAAATATTATTGATGTAATTCTCATATGTTGAAAACTTTTTCATAAACTCAATAATTTTAAAGAACCTAAATAAAATATTAAAATCATTTAAATATAATTAACACATAGATTTGTGTTATATACATCGCATTATTTTATGACAGAAAATAACTATAATCATTTTTTAAAAATATGCTTTATTTATAAATGTACAGAATTTTCAGAATGTAGATCTAGAAAATTCTGTACATTTATAAATAAAACATTTTTAAATTAACATGGAAATTATATATGTATCAAAACAGAAATTATAGGTAATAATTAATGTGATACATCAAACAGAAACTGAGTTGTCATGAATGGAATGTTTTATTTCTAAATTTGCTTTGCCACCATCTCAGATACTTCATTAGGTTGATGTTACAGCTGTGTCTCATATACTAGCTATATTCATTTTAAAAACCTAATGAGTTTGTTTATATAAATATTAATTTTCATCTTCTAGGAACATTGAATCCAATTAAAGTAATTAAAAAAAAGCAAAACTAAAAAACTCTTTTCAGTTTTGATGACCAAATGTCCATATGCCATATTAAATTAAGGTCAAGCTGTGTTTCCGCCATGTATGTGCACAGGCCTACCTAACCAAGTGATTAGAGAATAAGAACTCTTAGTTAAACCTGAATATTTCTCCTTATTGGAAGCTGCTTATCTCAGGTATAAACTTTAGAATATGGGAAGCTAATACAAAGACACTGTGATGAATATTAATGTTCAAAATGCTTACCTGCTAATTACATATAAATGTTAAACATATGGCTTACTTACATTTCTCTAAATAAACATAACAACTGATGATATTTTGTGTATTGCTAGAAATGTGACTTTAGAGAATATTTAACTAATTTGACATCTTCAAAAAATTAAAATTATTTTAAAATTGTATTATATTCCTGATTGAAGAAATATAGGTCCATTTAAATGAAAAGATATACCATCTTCACAAATATATAACATTTTACCATGTTAGTGATCAGTAAATAATCACATACAATTTAGTAAATCAATACCCTCAGGAAGCTTTGTTCAAATTAGTATAAACTTTCTGTTAGGTATGAAAAAAAGAGTTCTCACAATAAACACAAATTGAATGTTGACCACTCACTGATATTGAGACAAAATTTAAGTCTATATGTACCATTAAATATAAAATAAAATAAAGATATTGGCCCACTCACATTTAGCAAACTAAATTTTAACACACACACACACATATATTTAATTCATGCAAAAATATAATCTTAAGGTATGGAGTAATATGTATAATTCTATTTTTCATCCAAAATAATTGTTGCATTCAAGTAAAAGAGGTATCAAAATGTTAAACTGAATTTGAGTTTGTAAAGCTCACAAAGGGGTGATAATTCCTTTTCTTTTCTCCTTTTATTTTTGTTTTCTGTCCAAGTTCTAATCCAGAATTACCCCCACCAGTCAAATCTTTTATTTGAGTGGCTGTTTTACAGTAATTTAGATTTTTAAGTCATTTAGGAAAGGAGGACTCTAGTTTCTTGAGTTCTCTATATAGTTTAGAGATAAGTCCTCTGTCACTTGTAGGGTTGGTGAAAATAATTTTCCATTCTGTAGGCTGTCGTTTTGTCCTATTGACTGTGTCCTTGGCTTTACAGAAGCTTCTCAGTTTCAGGAGGTGCCACTTATTAATTGTTATTCTTACTGTCTTGGCTACTGGTGTTATAATTAGGAAGTGGTCACCTGTGCTAGTGCATTGGAGGGTATTTCCCACTTTCTTTTCTGTCAAGTTTAATGTGGCTGGGTTTATGTTGAGGTCTTTGATGGCATTTAAAACTAAAAAGGGAATTCTCAGCAGAAGAATAACAAATTGATGAAAGGCACTTGATAAAGTGCTCAACATCTTTAGCCATTAGAGAAATACAAATCAAAATAACTTTGAAATACCACCTAACACCTGTCAGAATGACTAAGATAAAAGACACAGATGACAGCCTATGTTGGAGAGGTTGCTGAGCAAGGGGAACACTCCTTCATTGTTGGTGGGAGTGTAAGCTTGTTCAGTCACTCTGGAATGCAGTATGACAGTTCCTCAGAAAACTCTGAATCAATCTTCCCAAGGATCCTGCAGTACCACTACTGGGCATATAGCCCAAATACGCATGTTCTCACTCCAAAAGCATTAGCTCAACTATGTTCATAGTAGCATTATTTGGAATAGCAAGAACCTGGAAAAAACCTGGATGCCCATCAACTGAAGAATGATGTATCAACAAGCTGTGGTACATCTACACAATGGAGTACTACTCAGCAGTAAGAAAAAATGATATTTTAAAATTTTGAGGCAAATAGATGGATTTGGAGAATAATCTCCTGAGAGAGGCATCACAAACCCAGAAAGATAAGCAGGGGATGTACTCACTCATTAGTGGATTCTAAACAAAGAAGAATAAAGCAAAGCATTCCCAAACTGCAAACCACAACCACTGAATAGCTTGCGATCTGAAACACTTTGGACTGACACCTTGGATCCCATTCCCTCCAGAGGAACACCTAACCCAGTCTTGATGGTGAAGTCAGGAAAGCAGATATGCCTGGAGTGGATGTTGAACTAAGCCACTTTGGGAACCTAGGATCTCCTGCCCTTGCTGGGAAGGAGATAAAGAGATGGGAAGAAGAGAGTGTGACTGGGAGTGTGAGGAGGGGAAAGGGAGCTTGAACAAGGAAATACACGGATAAAAACATTAGACTTTATTCATAATAAAAAAAAGAATTTAAAAAATAAAAAGAAGTAAAAAAAGAAAAAAGAAAAGGAGGATAAAAGCACTTAAAGTTGATTATTAGGTTCTATATTCCTAGACTGATTTATGGTTTCTATGTGTAGCCCTGACTGTCCTGAAACTTCCTCTGCAGACCAGGCTGACTTCAAACTGACAGATCTTCCCAAATCTTCCTTCTGAGAGCCAGATTTAAAGGCATGCCCACCAACACCTGAGGATATTCTTAGGTAACAGTATATTGTAGTGTGTCATTTGGGATTTGTAAATGTCCATCAAAAAGTGATTATCATTTTAATCCTATAGTAATTCTTATTTTAAAAGATAATTGATGAGGAAGATCTTTCTTAATTCCATTTGGAAAGAAAACATGTATATGTATAATAAAAAAATCACAAAATACATAGTATATAGACATTGCAAATCATTAGAACCTAATTATAGTTAGATTATGTGATAGGAGAAATAAATATGCTAAATGGAGTAAAAGCCAAGTTATGATAAGCATATGCAAAGACAGAGCATCAAAACACATTTCAATTATGCAGAATAAACTGTCATTGCACAATTTATTTTATTAGAGTGAATACAATTTTTTAAAAAAGTCATAAAGGTTGAAAATAAAAATGAAACAACTAGAACTTCTAACTTGTCATAGGTATGTAATATACTTTCAAATATTTTTAAAATATTAATAAAATTTATTTTACATAACCTCCACTGTTCCCTCTCCCCACGTAAATAGTAAATAGTCAAACTTATTTCTAGCAGTGAGCAAACAATGCCTGCCTGAAAAAAGGAATACTTCACATTTATAAGTATGAAAGATCTAGTGAACAGAGGTTGAGGGATGTGCTCTTTCTTAGGTCTTTTGGAAGCCACAGCATGTTTCTATGATACACTATTTTGTTTACTTTCCATAATTTTTCTAGCTCTGAAAGTTGTTTTTTTCTGAAACAGCAGCAAGAATTCTTAATAGGTCAGTATTCTCTCTAGCAAACAAATTTATTGATTTTTACAGTGAGCCACATTTTAACAACTTTCAATATTATTATCATGGTTAAATGGCTTATATTCAAGATTTATTATCAGGTGTAAATATTTAATTCTTGTTAAATTCTACATCTTGAACAAGGACATACATGGATAGAAAATGTGACTTTATTCATAATAATAATAAAAAATAAAGATTAATTATTTAAAGCTTTAGTCGTATGATGAGGGTGCCACTAAATAAAATACAGTTTTTCCCTTGGTAATGGTGTTTGAATACTTACTCATAAGAACTTACAAATAGAATTCAATAGTTAACAACAGGACTAGGAGAAGAAGAAGGGACAAAGAGGAAGAGCAAGGGAGAATCAGCAGACGATTCTCAAAGTGCATGGCATGCCCTCAAAAATATTCTGTACAGATAATATGTGAAGGAGAATCAAATATGCTTTATGATTAATATTACTGTGATCAATCTAATTTTGTTAGGAAAGGATTTATCTATTTGACTCTATTTACTATTCTATCACTTGTTGGAAGTCAGGACAGGAACTCAAACAAGGGAAAACCTGGGCAGAAGTAGGAGCTGAAGAAGGTGGCTGATTTCCTGCTTACTTCACCTGGCTATTTTGTTTTTCTATCTCTGTCTTCCCCTTCCATTTTTTATTTCAGTTTTTAAAATTGAATGTAGATGCTTTTCTTACACAATATATGCTAACCATATGTTCCCCACTCTCACTTTTTTCCTGCTCTTTGCCACCTTCCCGCAGATCCAGACCCTCTCTCTTTCTGTTTGGAAAGTACAGGCATCAGAAAGACAACTGTCCATCTGAACTTCCACTGGATATTCTAGACCCAAAAGGAGAAACACAATGGTGCAATCCAATTTAGACTCACCTTTCAAGAATTGTCTAATTGTGGTTCCATGAACCTGTTCTCATATGAGGCAAGAGAAAAACCAACCCGAAGATAAACTCACCCACAGTAGGTTGGCTCATCCAAATTTAGTCACTAATTAAGAAAATGCTTTACAGGCTTGTCTACAACCCGATCATATCAAAGCATTTTCTTAATTAAGGTTTACTCTTCTCTGAATAACCTAGACTGCTTCAAGTTGACATCAAACTAACAATTACGAAGCAGTGGGAAAAATTCTAGAATGAATGAGTATCTAGTTTTAAAAGTATATTGCGGCGGCGTCCCAGCACACTCTGGAGCAGGGGGCAGCTGAACTCTGCACCTGGCCACACCCACAGCTCCTGCTGCTGTTGAGGGTATCTGCAAGGATCCCTACTGCGACCCCGAACTGAGTGAACTGAGCAAACCAACTGCAGGGGTCTCTGAGGGGCGGATTCGAACCCTGACCAGAGAGGTGACAGGAGACACACAAAC